>NBIL01010509.1:0-17010 GCA_002752925.1 Viola pubescens var. scabriuscula
TAGGCGTGTGAGGGTTCGAGATGGATATTGGAACCCATTCGAACCCTCATGCCGGTCACACGTTCTGGTTTGGGGTGTAACATTTCCTTTGGCCTGAGTTTTGTTTAATTATGCACTTGTTGGATCAGTTTCCTTTAGGATTGTTTGAATGGTTCAATTAACTTTAGTATTGGTTCAGATTCCTGTTTGTTCAGTTATAAAAGCTTTAAAAAACAGAGGGTGTGCAAACAGAACAAAGCATAGAATTGTGAAAACAGGGGCAACAAATGAAACCAGACAGGTGATGTGCAAACAGGGGATTTATACAATTAAACAGCTGATTTGCAAACAAGATTGAACAGGGGATTCATACAATTAAACAGGTGATGTGCAAAGAATATGGAAACAGGGGCAACAAATGGTAAAGAACTTCTAATATTTCCATCAATAGTTAATTACAACTCCATTGATCTACACCTTCCTTAACATCAAGGAATACATAACCGACACTTGCTATACCAAACATTAACAATTATCTTCACTCTCTACAGAAAGAACCTACACATGAAGTGAATGGATTATGGCAGATTTTGGCAATATACTCCAATTCTGTCCATAGTCGGCACCACATTAATCCATGAAAATTACCCAAAATAAACTATGCATATTCTGATGCACATATTCAAATATACTCCAATTCTGTCCATAAGGAATTCCACATAAATCCCTACAAAATAACTGACTTAAAAACTACACCTATTCTCAAATTGCAAGAGCTTTTAATCTTCACCCATTTCTGTCCACTATCCAGCCCACATAAAGGTCTGCAAAATAACCAAGCCATGCATTAGTTGACATACAAAACCAAAAGGAGACATAGTGAAAATAATTACCTGAGATTTTACAGAGAGACACGAGCTAATGCATTAGCATAAACATCTTGACAGCACTACAATCGTGGTGGCAAAGTCCCTTGTGTCTCAAGTTGATTCTTCCTCATGTGAGGAATCTTGTATGTGTTGGACCCATAATATTTTAATATTTCAATCATACATGACTGCAAGGTTAAAAAAATGTGTTGCTTTTCTTGACTTCAAATTCTTGGTATGCCTCCTCAACTGCTGCAACCAATTCTTCAACAGACTTTGCACACTCCTTGCTCTGCAGTTATTGAATTGCTCTAAAGAAGCCAAGGTCCAACACGTTTAAGTCAGGAGAGTTAGGAGGCTGACAAACTAGAGACACATTCAATCCAATTTTATGAACTGCATGGAAGAATTCAATATCATCAGCATGAATATGGGTCCTGACATTGTCTTGTTGAATTAAAATCCGATCTCTAATACTATCCCTATGCCACTTGTTGGCTATGGCCGGTAATACACTGTCAATCATAAACTCCCTAATAACGTTCCTAGTTATGTTAGTGATGGGTTTAACCTCCACTATCCCACGAGGCCTGTTCTGACTCGACCTAACGGCAACAACATATTCAACTAGTGGGAAAACCCCAATCTTTCCATCAAATGTACATAAGCCATTGGAGTCATACCTTGGCCTCGCAACAGCAGCTAAGAACATAACTTTATGAATGAAATGAGAGCTTTTTATTGTTCTTACTAGATCAATCTCATCATGCAATAGGTAATACGTCTGTGATCTCCGTGTCAAATAGAACCACTTCTCATCAATATGGACAGTGTTTGCCATCAAATTGAATATTGGTTCAAGAGGCACCGTTGATGGATCAAAACTTGAGAGGCAGTGATTGATTTTGGCGATAAGATTGTCTGCTGTCAATGTGGGATGAATGGCATCCGTGTGGCGCCTGATGACTCCCTTTTTCAATTTGGAATACAGGTATGTCCTAGATACACCGAGGGAAAACGCAAGCGATCTCAAGGTTGTCCTCCGCCTCAGAGGAATATCTCGAACTCTTTCCAAATTGAAATCAACTCTTTTTCGACCACAATTGTTGACTCTACCAAGCCTATGATCGTGGGAACCTAACTCCCTAGCACGTTTCCATAACCTCTGTATTGACCGAATTCCCACCCCAAAAGAAACGGCTACCTCACTGGTTGTCGTCCTCTTCAACATCCCATCCTTATTTTTTTCCAAAAGCATTTCATATGCAATGAGTCGTTCAGCCTCGGTTAGTTCTTTCCTTCCGCCTACCAAATGAAAACTTAAATAGGGTCAGTCGAACGGGATAATGGTGTTTGAAAAATAACGAAAACAACTTCATATGGAATGAATAACCTCGTGGTGCCTGGTTTAATTCTGGAATTGCGATGGGTTGCTCAACTTCTTCATCGTGGCCAGGTGTGGGATTTGGGGTAAAAGAACCAACTGACGAATCCGATGACAAATCCTCAAGCCCAGACTAGTTGTTTGACAGAGATTCAGGTTGGACTGACATATGAAACGGAGGAGTGATTGGGAATTCATTAAGGTCAGGTAGTGAAGAATCCATAGCAGATCCAGATGGGATAGTTTGAGGAGGAGAATTCGGTTGAGAAATGAAAAAGAGGGAAACAATGAAATTTGAAACTCATTTCTAATTTCAATCATTTTCATGAAACAGTGGAAGGAGGGAAAATGTTTTTGTGGGAAAATTTTGGGCGGGTTAGAGTTGAATCCAATTTTAATTTGGAATCAGAAATATGAAGGAGAGAAGATGTTGAAAATGAAAGGGGAGAAGAGATGGAGCGATGAAGAAGTTGCGTTGTGTTTGGGTTTTAAACCCAAAAATACGGGCTTCCTTTCCGTTGTGTGGTACGGCCCACAGATAACAAGCTGACAGAAAGCTGGCCTAGAACAGTGACGCACAGGCTTGCCTTAATCCGCGTGATTGGAGGCCCAACGTCATTTAAAAGTGAACGGATGGAGTATTTTTTTTTTCACTCTTTATTAATTTAAATTTCTTTTATTTTTATTTTTATTTTTATTATGACGCCCTAAAATCATTTTTGATGAGGATATGATAAGAAGTCTTGTACTATTGGGGAAAAATTTGAATGTTTTAATATCTAGCCAATTCAACAGTTGGATTAAAAAATTGAAAATAGGCTACTAATAATTCAAAATTTATTTCGATCCAACTCGGTTAATTTTCATCGGAACTTAAAAATCATCAAAAACTAGTAAAATAAATTAAAAAGAATGCCAAACTCCCTCTTGGATTTTCACTTTAATTCTTATTTTTTTTATCAATTTAAATTTTTATTTCATTTACACCATAATATTGTGTATATTTTGTTTCTTAACTCTAATGGTATTTTTTTTTTATCACTAAGTTAAAATGTATTAAGAACTCACTAAAGTTTAAACATTATTTTTCCATGCTTGTCATTTTTTTGAAAAGAAATTTATAATTATATTATTAATTATCATTACAATATCATGAAC
Organism: Viola pubescens var. scabriuscula; assembly: GCA_002752925.1. Taxonomy (NCBI): domain Eukaryota; kingdom Viridiplantae; phylum Streptophyta; class Magnoliopsida; order Malpighiales; family Violaceae; genus Viola; species Viola pubescens. The sequence goes on from NBIL01010509.1 coordinate 3,391, forward strand.
TACCAATAATTTACGTTATAAAAGCGTCATGCATCAATCTGATAAATTACAACCTTATTGTTCAATCATCGTGACGGTATAAAACCATGATATATATATAGTAACATTTCAGTCCCTCACCCACAAGCCCATTTAAGCGCAGAGGTGCAGCCCATAAAGCCCACTTAAGAATATTGGGATTGAAGTTCCAGAAAACGATAATGAATGACCAAAAACGATTAGCATTCAAATTCCTTTTTACGAGTTATGATGCAAAGAGAATATTGGAATTGAAGTTCTAGAAAACAATAATGAATGAGCATCCCTTATTTTGCTACTACTACAAAATATATCAATCCTAGTCTCCTATTTAAAATAATTTAAATAAATAATTTAATACAATTATATTTTATCTAAACAATTTGTTTGATAGTATCAAATTTAAAATAATAAAAAACTATAAAAAAGTTGAATGAACAAAATCAAGAGTATTTAATTTCTTACCTACGGAACCATATTTTTTTACCAGTATAATCAAAATGAAAACTGAAATAAAACAATAATAAATTTATTATCTCATTTTTAGTACCGGAATAGGACACGTTATCCTAGAACTGAACAAAATTCACATCATGTCAAATAGAAACTGCAAATTACTTGCCAAGTACGTACCCAATACATAACAAGTACATTTATTTACCCAAATAAGATGAAAGATCAGCTAATTAAGCAAAGACATTGTCCAAAGTAGCCAAGACAAAGTAAGGATTCAAGCTGCTTCAATGCCCTTGCCTTCAATCTTTTCGACATGGGCAGAAACCAAATGCCTTGTCTTCATTTTATGAATGGCATCCGCTGGATTTAGGCCTTTAGGACAAGTTGCTTTGCAATTCTGTATTGTCCTGCATCTGTACAACCTCGTCATATCCTCCGTCAACGCTTGCAACCTCGCATTCCTAAATTCCTCATCTTCCCGGCTGCCAACGTTCATTTGATTAAAAGACACACCTAGTTAATCAAATTCCCCATAGCGAAACGATTTAATTAAGTTAATCTACCTGTCACTAATCCATCGATAAGCATGGAGCAAAGGGGCCGGTCCAAGGAACTCTTCGGGATTCCACCAATAAGAAGGGCATGACGCGCTACAACAAGCACACAATATGCACTCGTATTTCCCATCTAGCTTCTTCCTATCCGCTGGCGATTGCCTGAACTCTCGCCCATCCTCCGGTGGCTTCTTCGTCTTCAACTATGGCTCGATTAATCTAATGCATCACAATTATAACAACATTGTCATTTACACTAAACAAATGGTACTATATACAACATAAGTATTAGACGCATTGACCAATGAAATTTCAGCGGTAAAAAGATCTCACTTGTATTGTTGGTAGAAAGGGGTGAGGTCCACAACAAGGTCCTTGATGACATACATGTGGGGGAGAGGAGTGATGGTAGTGGGCTTTGTAGTGTATGTATCAATGGGCTTGAGGCAGGCCACAGCATTGGTCCCATCAATATTCATGGAACATTGATCCACACACCCCTTCTCTACAAGACCTCCTATAGCTCAATGTTGAATCATCCTCCCCTTTTATACGCTGCAACACATCCAAAACCTACATCCACATAACCCATTCATATTTTTTTTTGTTAATATTAATCATCATCATCATCATTAATATTAACAAAAAAATCCCAATTCAGGTCTTTTAATCTATTGATAAATTACCCATTTCAATTCTCAAATTAAAATCATATTAGGATGGTCACTCTCCTATTAAATTTGAGGATACTTGAATAAAAATAATCTTTTATATATAAAAAGCAACGGATTCGCACTAACATTTTTCTAATCATGCCAAAACATAAATTACACACTTAACCCTAAACAAATAGAATTAATTATCGAAAATCTTCTTTCATGTTGCTTCAATAAATCTTCGAAAAGAATACATACCATTGGGCCACAATTGGAAATATTAACATGATAGGATTGGAGAAAGGGTTTTTGGGTGGGATTGTCAGGGTTCCATCTGTATATTTTGAACTCCTTAATTAGCTCTTTAGAAGCAGTAGCACTCCCTTTGATTTTGGTGTATGCTTGATCCCCTTTGTGAGCAAAGTCCTCCGCGGCGGGGTGGCCTTCAAGTGTAGGGTACTTTTGCCTCTTTATTTGCCCTTCTTTCCCAAGCAAACTGGCCAACTTGGCGTATCCTTGCCCTAACCATCCGCTCATTAATCTTCCCTTTGCCATCATCTCCGATCTCTTCCAGTTTGGTCTCTCAAGTCTTTTTGTGTTGTTTAGACAAATGGTGATGACGAGTAATAAAAAGGAGGACTCATTTTTGCATTGCCTAGTGCCACGTGGTTGCGGTGGCGCTACGTGTCAATCATACTTGGAGTAAAAGTACCAAATGTTTTGGTGCTTTCAGCTATGTTGTAAATCAAACCGACTGGCTTCAAAAAACGAAATTGATATTTTAAAAGAAGCTAGTGCAAAGCTTGACTGAAATTATTTAGGGTGCCATTTAAATATTTTTTTCTTAAAGAAAAACGAAAAGTTCATAAAAAAACAGAATAAACTTTAAGATATATTATCCGAATTTTTTTAATAAATATGAAAAATTAAATCAACCGTTTCCAAAAGAAAAAAGAAGAGGAGTCAAGTGTTCTCAGATTTTTTTGGTTTGGCCCATTGGCATTAAACATCGCAGCGTACAAGTGGGCCAAGAAATTTGGACTTTATGTCCTAAACCAGTTATCATACCATGTTCATTTTGGGCTGGGATTGCCCATTCATGGTGGGATTTGAGCTTCCAAAGTGAGCTCAATCTTACATTTAAAATTTACTAAACACAGAATGTATTTTTCGATTTGTGTGTCATCCTTGCGCAAGGGAGATGCTAAACGTAGAATTGTGAAGGAGGGGTTGGTGCGTGGAGTTAGAGGTTAGAAGTTAGAACAGAAACAGAATAGAAGTCTAAGTTTGTCAGAAGAACATATGGGGATATCGATCGAGTGGCAGAGATCCGGTAATAAGCCAAAGAAAAGGTCAATTGTCAAAATGATACAAAAACCCTCTTCAAACAAGCTCCATGTTTATGGCTAGCAACAGAGACAGGCACCCATCAAAGGGACCACTTCACCAAACTTACATTTATTTTCTCCACTTTCATAAATATATTTGACTCTTCTGAAAAAAAACTTTTATTCTATCTATAGCTTTCTTAAATTGGTAAAAAGAAAACAGGATAGAATATTAGGAATCACTAATATAGGAATTTACTATATAATATTTTATTTTGGTATAGTCAAGTGGTAAGAGATTTATCAATCCTTAACTAAAATTTTTGATTCGAGTCTTAAAAATGGAGAAAACCATATTGAGAGAGTCACCTTAAGAGCCCGATAAAATTCGAACGAGATTAATTTTAATTGAGAGAATAACTGAAGTATTATTCAATCTCTTGTATGAGTGAGCAATTTAATGATATCCTAATAGAATTAATCTTAATCTAATAATTTTAAACAAACGTGTGTTTAATTGTGTCCGAGAAAAACAAAATTGATGCGTGTAACGTTGGTTTGAAATAACTTTATGTGGTTTGTGACCGGAGTTTGGGTTACACTTGTCTTAATCGTAGGTATTTTTTGAACTATAATACCATAAAAAAATAAAAATAAAATAGTGACAAAAAATGTAGAAAAAAAATTATGTAAATTGTATAAAAAAAAATCTGAAAAATTGCAATATAAACTATATAATTTCATAAGAGTTTAAATTTTAGTGGTTAAAATTTCTAAGGACATGGTAATTATTATTTGCAAAAAGGATGTAAGGGTTTTTTGAATCTGTACGATAGACCCACTTCAATGAGAAAAAAATTAATTAATTAATTAATGAGTGCAATCGAAAAATTATAAAAAAATAAAAGAAATTGAAAAACCATTTAAACATGTAAACTTTTTTTTCGAGCCCATTATGTTTGTTATATTTTTCTCAAATTTTTATTTTTACAATTTATTTTGAATTTTTTAACTATTAAAAATATTTAAATTGTAACTTTTAATAAACTGTAAATTTATATTATATGTTTTTAATATTATAAGGTTGAAGTGAAAATTTTGAAAACTGTAGTTTTCTATATAAAAGAAAAAAAAAACCCATTGTCAATATATGTTGGGTGTCAATTTTATTCCAACTCAACCTTGACTGGACAATTATATATTATTATTATTATTATTATGTATAGATTTGGTCAATTTTCCATGCCCGGAAAGGCAAGCAAGCACCTTCATTTTATAAAATTAGTGCTTCTACAATTTTATTTTATTCATATAAAAAGAAAAGAAACATAGTATGTATATAGATTTTACCTCTTGTGGATCAACGGACCTAAATATAATCAAATTATGTTTATATATTTATCCTTCCTCTTCTTTTTATTTTTAGTACCGAAGATTACTAATCTTATTTAAATACTATCAGGTCGAAGTTGAAGACGAGTCTTCTTATATTATATACATACACATTTAGTTGCTTCTTCTGAAGGAGACACTTCAGTATAGTGTCTAGATTAGGTTGGACACAACACAAATTACAAAAAGTTTAATTATAATCTGTAGATGATGAATGCATGTGGACCTTAGACTTTATAAATGTTAATGCCTTTTAGTGTATGTTTTCTTTTTCTCATTTTCTGGGAATTTGGGTGCGAAGCGAACCGATGATGATGACTCTGCAACATATTTTACTAGCCACGGAGTTGACCCCTCCAAAAACAGGAAGATGATAAAGAATAGTCTTTTTTTTTATTATTATTAAAATAAAAATAAAAATGAAATGAAAAGACCTATTTGGCTACCATTTATTTCATATCAAGTCAAAAGAAAATAAAAAGAAAGCGAAAGAACAAAGTGATGTCTAATCATTTATGCAAGCAGATGCATAAATTGAAAATAGTTTTTTTTTTTATTGGTGTTAGGTGAGGCCTGATATTGAAATGTGGCCTAAAATCGGCCTAAGCAATGACCCACAAAAACACACAAAATTTTAAGAATAATATAATATAATTTTTATTTTTTTATTTTTAGGATTAGAAACGTAGCACGAGCATCTCTCCGACACTAATACACGATGTACACCGGCACAATACTTGATGAACTCACCACTTTCTTTGTTCACTTTGTTTGGTTATAATTATATATTAAATAAATATACAATATAAAATACAGATGGAACTCATATTAATAATAAATTACTACTTCTCTTCAACAATTGAAGTAATTTTATGTCTATAAATATAATTTAGGATTTATTTGTATAAAATATATATATATTGTGTCTTATGATTTTTAATTTTTTTATGCTAAAATATCGATATTTGTGTCATGTTCGGTGTCGATATTAATGTCGGTACTTCAAACATTAAATTTTTTAAAACTGTACCTACCATAAAAACATAGGTATAGCCTATAGCCTTGATTAAGAGGTAGTAATAGACTAAATTTGTTTTTGTTGCTTTTTACAGCTAGGTGGGCTTGACGAGTACAGGCTTGGGCAGTGGGCTAACTGCAAATTGCGGTTTGGACTTCTCTGAATAATTTGTTTTTGACCAAATAAGGAAATTGACCTGATTTTGATTCATATATAAGTAGCTTTTAAGTTTTAATTAGTATTTTTCTATTTCTCGTGGGACTTAATTAATTTAGAAAATCATTAAACATTTATCATATTTCTGGTTATAATTTTTTTATAGGATTTGTTAGTAGCAACTCATTATATTATAAATAAATAAATATAGAAAACTTTATATTTTAGAGTAGCAGAGGCAGGTACATATCCATCTTTTCCCTATTAGTTTTTGGATTGCTGCTAAAGAATAAAACCAGAGAGGCAACCACTAAAAACAAAAACAGAAAGAGAGGAAAAGAAAGTATTCTCATGAATTGGTGGCTTTGGACGAAATTCTGATTTGGGGAATATAATTGCAGAGTGATAAATCTTTTTTTGTTCTCTTAATTTAGAAGAATGTGAGGATTGAACGCCTCTATCAAGCAATTCACACTAGGTCTGCGCGTGATCCGACCAAGCGGGCTCGGGTTAACTCACACCCTTTTATTATAAGAAAAAAAACCAGCAACTAATATCAATGATCTTTAAAATTAATCAGAAGATTCTAATACCTTTTATAGGAAATTCTAATTTAATCAAATACATTTTTTTATAGCTATAATGCTTTAATTTAACCCTCTCCCCCTTTATGGAAAATTAAGAAACAATTGGATAAATATGGGAAATTCTCACACGCTAGGTTTTTTAACTATAACTATATATTATATATAGAGGGTATGTAATTTCAGAAACACATACTTGCCTGCCCTTTCTTACCAAATTAATTGTGAAATTGATATTAAATGCACAAATTTTAATTTAGAGGTGTGCCATTATGAAGCCCTAACTAGAAAGGTGTAGAGCCATACCTAAACTATCATTCTTGGAAGTTAAAAGGATATACATATATTACGAAGACATGATTAGGTAAGTGATTTGAGGCTAATAAGAGGCCCGGTGGCAAAAAAAATTACATCTGTGTGTGTTAAATCAAACCCTCTAAAACTAATTAAGTACATTAATTACGTTTTTATTTTTATAAAAAGAAGGTTATTAGGATCTCGAGAAGATGTATGTTCGAAACTCAATAATGTTCAAATACGATAATTCTCAAACACTAAAAAGATAGTTTTAGTATTATATAATTAGTTTCGATGGTTGTAGCGAACCTAATGTGTTGTTGAGCTTTTCATCCAACAAACTAAATAAAAGAGATGTCGTTGAGCTGACCTATCTATCCATCCATCCATCCAAGCCTTTAGATATTTCTTTAATACTAATTAAAATTATTTTTAAATAAATAAATAAATTAATAATAATACAAAATTGAAAATAATAACTACGGAAGATTCTCTGAATTTACTCAATGATCAACGACCCACATAACACGAGAGATAGATTTTTCTCTTCTAATCCTGATGTGTATATATACTGTATTTGTCAAGCACGTTCTTGACTGGGTCAAAGGCTGTGGCTAGGAAATAATTTTTCTCTGTTCTTATTCTTGTGCTGTGTCACATAATTAGTAAAGAATTCAATAAAACAATGATATAGATTCTCTATTACATTGATGTGATTTATATTTATTCATTTACATGTATAATCATATAATCACATTGAACCAAAATTAAAAATTCATAATAACCTCTAGCTAGCTAGCTAATTAACAGTAGAGAGGATGTTTATTAATGTAATTAAAAGAAGTTAAGATTTTGTGTAATTAATTAATTAATTTTGTGCTGCAAAATTGAAGTACTTGCCAATTGCCATCATTTTGGTTTTGGATTTTGGTTTATAGTAGTACACCATTCAACAACTTATATCCTCCAAGATCTGGTTGCTTGCTAACCTCAACATCTAAATCTATCATTCCTATCCTATCTATCAACAAACTATAATATTTAGGGAGCAGTAAAAGATGAATTAAATTTTAATACTTTATTAGTGGTAATTAATTCTCATATCATACTACTTTTCTCTTTTATTTTTTCTCATTTTCACACTTACAGAAATAAGAATGATCAGAACCACAAGTCTTGCATACTTTGACCAGCATAGCAAGCATTGTCTCCCACTCTCTTCTCCCTTGTGTGGCTGATGGCTACACCCCACCCCATCCCATGATTTTTTTTTTTTTGAAAGAAACCGCAATGAAAACCAGTACGACAATCACCATAGCTAAGCAGCAGCAGCTACTTAAAGAATTTTAGAAAGTGCTCATCTTTTCTGTCTCTCTTTTCCCCTCTCCACCAAAAACCCTAAAGACTATTAGTATTTCCACACCCCTTTTTTATCAAAATTATTAACCACATTAAATATCGATTAATTTAAATTATAGCGGGATGAAACTCTCGTTCGTAAATTTTAATTTTTTTTTTCTTTAACCTTTACTAACCCTTATAAAGCAAAAAGGCAAAAGAAGAGAGAGAATTACGCAGTAAGTTTACCTTCTTCTTCTCTCATGATCCGTGGGCCGTTTATTATTCCCTTCCTCACTACAAAAAATACCCTTTTTCCAGTTCTCTCCTCCAAACTAAAAGCCTTTTTCCTCTTCGTCTCCTTTTGCAGATCAGTGTTACCTCATTCCTTTTGTTTTCTAGCTCTCATCTTCTCTTAAATGCCTATTTCTTTGTTTTTCTGTAAATGGGTAACAAGTAATCCGTAAGCAGCAGCAGCAGCAGCAGACAGAGCACAGAGCGCAGACCTCATCTCTCTCTCCATATCTTTTACGTGTTTCCCCTTTTATACTTCTTGTTTGTTTTTTTCCAATCTCCTTTTGTTCTCCTCTTTTCCCAAATCAATCTGTGGAGAGAATGGATTCTGGCAATAGTGGAGGAGGTAGTATGCAATCCTCCAGTACTGGTGGTGGTGGTGGTGGTGGTGGTGGAGGCGGAGGAGACGAAGAGTTTGATTCACGCGCCGCCGCCGACTCTTCCTCCATCTCTGCCTTCTTCAACAACCCACTAGCCCATCATGTCTCTCCTCTGTCGAACCACCACCATCACCACCACTCCTCCTCCTCCTCCTCCATGTTTGATCCGTTATCCAACTATTTCGATCCGTCCTCCTCCAGAGTACCACAGCAACCGGTACAACTCACAAACCCAAATAACAATTCCTTCCTCAATCTCGACATGGTATGGTCTAAAAACTTAAGATCTGACCCCAATCCAACTGATCTCACCAATTTCAATCCCACCCAACAATTCTTCACCCAAACCCGACCCGATTATCCATCTTTACAGATCCCCCAACCACTGCCGCCTCAGCCGCAACAGCAGCAGCAGCAAGAACAGCCCACTTCGAGACCATCGCCTAACACCGACCAACCCAATCAAAACCAAAACCCAAACCCAAACCCGGTGGCGCGGAACCCGAAGAAGAGATCCAGAGCATCAAGGCGCGCACCAACGACCGTATTGACGACAGACACCTCCAATTTTCGAGCCATGGTCCAGGAATTTACAGGTATCCCTGCACCCCCTTTCACCTCCACACCTTTCCCGAGAAGCCGCCTTGATCTATTCGGCGGCGCCTCCTCCACTCTCAGATCAGTTATTGCTTCCCATCATCATCTAGACCCTACAACGGCTCCTCCTCCTTACCTCCTACGGCCTTTCGCTCAAAAACTTCAACAACCTCCGCAGCCATTGTCATTCGCCGCCTCTTCTTCCATGGTCGATGCAATCGCTTCCACCGTCTCCGCCGCAACAAATGCTGCTGCTTCAAATAATAATAATAATAATGCTTCAACTTCCGTTAACTACCAACTGCCGCAGCAGCAGCAGAACCTACTCAACATCAACCAGCAAAACCCACTCCTCAATTTCCAACCCATGAAATACCCACCCGTTTTTGGGTCCAACCCCAAACAACAGCAACCGTCCGATCACTCGGGTCTCAAGAATATGGGTGGTGTGTTGGAAGATCAGTTCGGGTTAAGCCAGGGCCACGTCAGCCCAAGCATTCAGAACAGCAGTAATCCAGCTGGCAGCAACTGGCCAGGAGATGATAGGGATGATCATCAGGGTACTGATCACCACCACCACCACCAGCAGAATCACCATCACCACCATCATCAAGATCTTTTGAGGTCAATCAACGGCAATTACAGTAACACGTCGTCACAACAACAACAACAACGAGGAGGAGGAGGAGGAGTAAATGGCACGAAAGTGGTTAATTTCTCTGCTTCTTCATCGGATTTTCATGGGGATAAGGGTCAGGAGATTGCAGCCGCGACAACCGCAAGGAATGAAGGTGTGATGGAATCATGGATTTGTTCTTCAGATTAAGTATACTAGAGATTATTATTATTATTGTTTTAAATTGATTATATATGATCCGTATGATGAGATAATCAGAACCGCATGATCGAGAAGGAAGAAGCAAAATGATAGGGTGAGTATGATCTTTCAAAATGCATGAACCAAAAAAAAAAAGAACAACTTTTTTTTGTTCTTTTTAGTCTCCCTCCTCATCTTAACCATGACTTTCAACATAATTAGCACACTCTTTTCTTTTTTCTTATTTTCTTAATTAATTAATCGTATGTAAATAATAATAGTAATACTCCTAGCATTTTCTTTCTTTTTTCTGTTGTTTTTTTCTTTTCATTTGACAATTTTATATAATATTTTTTTTTCTGATCGTTACAACTTACAATTGCAATGGTGTGGTCGATCATAATTCATGACATTGCATTTGATTGATCGTTTGATATATCCTCTCCTTTATTAATCTAGTTATTATTTACTTGTTTTAGTTATTGTTTGAAGATAATCGATGACTCTACACATTTCTTAGATGTGCCATTCGGCTACGAATATAGTAATTGTGAATTCAAATATAATTAGTTTTGTCCGACTCATTAAAAATCTTTTTAGTTTTTTAATCATTTTCTTAAATTTGTATAGTCACAAATACAATTCAACGTATTTGTTTTTCTATTATTAATAATTACCATACGATATCATCGCTGTAAAATTATAACCGGTGGGTATTTTTGTATAAGAAACTGTATTATGAGGTTTTCAATTGAAGAAAAATAAAGGGGGGGAATCATACAGTGTTGTTCTTTCTTAATGTCTAAGCAATATTATGAAAGGATTTTATTTTGCTAATTTCTCATGTTGTTCTTAGTAAATTCCTATTTGTTGATGTCTAGGAGTGATTGGTGGCGAAATTTGGGGAATCGTTAGCCGCCGAAATCTTCTTTAAACAAATCAAATATCCTTCCCTCTTCACCTCCATGTGTTCTTCTGTGTTTTTTTATACGTGCCTTTCTTCCTTTTTGTATATTTTATTATTATTTTTTTTTATACGGAGTAGATGGTTGGGTGAAACTCGATCCTCAGTTCAAACTCGATTCTCAAAAATTTCATTTTACAAAAATCTTTCATATTTACCCATTAAAAACAATCATATCAATTGTCTCACGCACAATTAATTAATACATATTATTTTTATGACGTAAATTATTAATTAGATTTCTAATATTATAATTTATAATGATAATATTAATAATATAACCACTTAAAAATAAATAAAAAATAGAAGGAAAAAAAAGTTACGGGCAGTAAGTTTTTGGGGTCAAAGTTACTGCTTACGCCACGTCAGGAGTGACGACAGCAACTGGTAGACAAATTTCTATCGAGACAAGTACACGCTCATTTCACGCCCATATCGTCCTTGTTGTGCCTATTGGACAAGAGTGCCTTTTATAGCGCTCGTCTTTAACGTGCAAGTGCACTGCAAACCATGAGTTTCTTATTTCCCTTGCCATAAACAAAATGAGAAATTGCTGCTTTTACATATGAGATTTTTAAATTTTGAACTTCTTTTATAATAATTAAGTTATAATCTCGTTAAAATATCAATCGGAATCAAAACAGTGAAGTTTTTATGTTACTAGTTTATAATTTAAATGTTAGTACTTTATCTGTCCGATAAATAATAACGTTTTGAACTAAATGATACATATCTTTACGTTTGGCTCGTAGTAGTTACGTCTGGCTTATATCATTAATAATACTAATAAATTGATATAATAAGATATGGATTCTTTTCTTGGTTAAAAAAAGTTGTGATAAAACTTAAAAGGAGGGTGAAGATTCTAGGGGAACAAAGTTTTTGTGACGGTAATACGGTCGCAGAAGAATTGAGTGGACTAGAATAATTAGCTCAAAGTAGGTGCAACTTGTCTACAAAAATACACGTGTTATGACTTAGGAGTCCTTTTGGGATATTTCTATTAGGGTCCTCTAATTATGCTTAATGCTCACAAATTTATTAGAAGAGCGATTGATAGAAAATTACACAAATGCTAGATGCAAACATAATTCAGCGAACTTAAGAATCAATTCTACCTGCATCGGTTTGGTTAGCACATTCGCTCACATCAACAGCAAATATATACGGTGCACTCTCTCATTTCATCTCTTTGTAAACTTTTCATGGATTTGAATATAAAAGAACACCAAATGCATAATTATAGATAGGGATTTATACCTTTAAAACATTAAAACTAAATATGTAATAGGGGATCTAAAAACGAAAAGAAGAAGAAGAGAAGGATGGCCCATGGGCTTTTGAATTGGAAGCCATTACCTTCGAACACTAAAATGATTTCCTCACATTTCCCGCGAAACCAAAATGGTTAATGACAAATGACAAGAAAGAAGCACTTGATGTTTTCCAATTGTCAAATTTCGTTCTCAAAATAAGAGAAAAAAAGTTACAATAGCACTCCTCTGCAAGCGTCGTGATGATGATCAAAATGGGCAAATCTATATTATACTCTCTTTCCATCATGTAAATGCTGATACGTTAAAAAGTCGATAATCTTTTTTCATCCCTACTCATTGATAGATTATGATCTCTTTTTGTTTTTCCAAAAAAAATCTCTCTTTTCTTTTTTTCAACTTTGCAGTTTTAAATTTTGAATCAATGATGATTGGTGGAGCTGCTTCAAATTTTATTTACCAAAGGAGAGACAACACTATATATATACATCCCATTGGCATTAGTGGTCAAAATATTAACAGAAATTCAAATCTCATCCCGTTTATCAAAAATGACATTTTAAAACTAAGATTACGATTAGGATGATTTTAATTTAAAAATGGTCGAATTTTCTTCTTCTTACAATTATAAAATATTTTATTTTGAACTCAAAATTTATTTCACGACACGAAAAAAATATAAAATCGGTGAATATTCTCTTTAAAATGTTCTAAATATTCTCCCCGCGTACTAAACATATACATCTTCTTGGATCTTACCGATCGTGTTCTACCAATTTATAAATTTGGGATGTACTCCATAAAATTAAATATTAAATGATTAGCCGATTTTGGTAGATTTTAAGGGCCGAGTTCATTTGGTGAAAGGGATATGAATTGGTGTGGTCCATGGCAGTGAATAAATATGAGTATAGGCTATGCTGTTTTTAGCAATGATGGCCTTTCTTTCTTACTCAGCACTCACTCACTCACTCACTCATTACGAAACCTATGGGTTGGGTTGGGTTATGTCAAACCCAGAAACAGTGTCACATTTCACAAACAGTACTGCAAGTACTAAGCAGCCGCATCATTGCTATTCCATCCCCTCTCTCTCTCTCTCTCTCTCTCTTCTTATCGTCCAATGTCATGGTGTGTGCTCATTCTTATTTCAACTCTAAAGTTGAAGTATGAAAATAAAGAAAATAGTATTACTCCAATTATATCCCTTTCACTAATTATATTCATTTTTAAAAAAAATCGATTATATTCTAATAAGATCAATTAATTTCATATCAAAACGATAAAGAGAAAATATGGGGAATTGAAACAAGAGAGAAATATATAAAAGGCATTGCCATACAAATTATAATAATGTTCATACCGACTTAAGTTTAATAAAAAAAAAAGAGATATTATCTTCTATAAAGGGATAATGGAATCAAAACATAAACATTATTATATTAAGTGAAACAAAAGCTTACTGTTGATATTTTGAGTTATATACATTTTTTTTTT
>NBIL01010536.1:0-17991 GCA_002752925.1 Viola pubescens var. scabriuscula
ATCAAGTAAGTTTCCCCAAGACTTTTCAAGATATAATATAAGCTACAAAGGTGTAACAAACATGAAAACAGTTCTTATACATACATTACTTCTGCAGTAACAAAAAAAAACGATTCTTTTGATATTACATCCCAACATTTGCCCATCAAGCCATCTTAGTATTAAACATTGAACCAGAAAGCAGCTTCTAAACTTAGGCCTCGTGATCTAGTGAGTGTATTTCAACAAGTGTGATGCTATGCAACTAAATTTATGAACAAATTCATACGTCTGGTGGTGAATGAAAAGAAAACCCAGTGTGCACCACAAAGTGGATTAGGTAATACAACACATCACTTTATCATTTCACACAAGTTGGCTCATTCAAATTCTTAGTACATCAAGCATTTCAATGTCAAAACCATAAAGCAGCAATTAATCTTGAGGGTACGTCTCGAAATTGAATTCTTAACATGCTAAAATAAGATACCATAAGACGGGACCAATTGTGTGCAGATGAAAAGACTAATGAAGAAGTGAAAAGGGTACCTGCAACGGAGTAATTATACTCCAGCGAAGCAAAAAGAATGCAGTCGGCCTTAAGCCAACCCCGGCCGGTTGAGAGCAGTGGACCTTGGGTGGCAGACGGATTAGAAAACGTGAGGCAGAGGAGAAAATGATTTAAGCGGAACAGCGGTGGTGGTGGCAGCGGTGGTGGTGGGATTGGGAGGAGGAGGCCGCGGATGAGAGAAACTGGTCTTGAGAGAGCGGAAAAGAAGATGACGGGGATTGGGTTGACTTGGGTTTAATTGAATTTAATTGGATACCCATACTCAAACTCAATAAAAACCCACATATTTTAATTTAGAATAGTATTTATTAATTTTTACACATTTAAAAATTAAACTGATTTATTTAATATTCATACTCATTTAATTAATTAGGAATGAGTATATAATTGGGTATGGGTATATATTTACCACATGTTGTCTCCTGCAGTGGATAATTCTTCATTACTGCAGCCGGTCTCCTCCACGCCTCCACTGCTGCAGACGCGAGTCTCCTCCATGTCTTCACTACTGCTGCTGCCGGCTATCTCCGGATAATCATCCTCCATGTCTTCACTACTCCAGCCGGTCTCCTCCATTTCTTTCTGCCACTGTCGTAAGGTGGAGTTAAGGTCGTCCTCCCAACGCACTTTTGTCTTCTACATATCCTTTCTTGAACCAAACCTCCTCTAGCTTTGGTGTGGTGGAGGCTCCATGAGAGAAAAACGCCATGTTACGACAGTGTTGCACAACCACAGAATGCAGAGATGGGAATTTGAAGTTGCAATTGCGCGCGGAGCAAAAGCTTGAAAGGCTTTTTAAAGATCTTCCAATTCCCGAAAAACAATGTTCTTATCCTCTTTGCTACTATCTTCTTCATCATCATCTGCCACAATTATTCCCGTCAACGACTTGCATTCTATTACCTCCATATTTGTGAGGTTGACGAGGCTTCTTGCAGTAGAGAAGGTTAATACTTTGTCAATTGCCCGCAATTATGTACAGCCAAATGTGTTAAATTCTTGAACTGATCAGACACTCGCAGCAGTCCACGTATAAACTCTTAAGATTTCGAAGAATCTGATCTGATTGGGTATGCTCGCTCCAAATATACGTCATGTTACGCAAATCAAACAGTTCCAACAGCTGTATCCGTGCAAGAGTCTTTCCCTGCATACCATCACCCACAACTTCACGTTGGAATAATATTTGGTCTAAACAAGACCGATGAACTTCAAGCTTCTCTAAATGTTGGAATGTTTGAAGGAGAGCAATTGGGAAAACTTTGGAACCATCACCAAGTAGTAATTCAGGGCACTTAATGTGTAATTTGCCAGACGAGCTTTTGTACGTCACATGCATGTCTTCTCTTCGAAAAGAGTATTTCTCCAAGTTAGAAATAATCTGCAAATCAATCGAAAATTGATGAACATAAAAGGGCATACGGTGAAAAAGGATAGGCACGAAGTTGAGCGGAAAAAAAAGGGCACATACCTTTGCAAACGTTGCATCTTGTTGGATGTTGAGATGCTGACGGGGATCAAATAGATCAATTTTGTGACAGTCATGCACGATTAACTGCTTCAAACTTGGCCAATCTGAGATATGATCAGGTCCGAGGTAAAATCCCTCCAATTGTGGTAAAGTCTCAAGTTCTAGAGATGTTACTTTCAGAAACACAAATCTAGGGGAGCAATCTTCTTCCCATGAAACAATTTCCCGCATCATTTCGCAATATTGTACTTTAAGTTTTTCAAGTTGTTGAAGAGCCAAGGCAACAGATGCTGTGAAAAGAGTTTCCAGGGAGCCACAAATTTTAACTGACAAGTCCTTCAACGTGGAAAAAGAATTTTGATGGAGTTCCTTTCCCCATATCATATTTACTTGATTTATCTTCCAAAGTTCCAGTTCCAGTTCCTTTAGGTTAGGGAATACAACCTGCAGTTACGTGTAAAACCAAAATAAACATGCGAAGAGACAAATAACGATAAGAAAAAGAAAAAGAAAAAGAAAAGAGGAAGAGAATGAAGAAAGACAACTGACATTTTCATCAAAAAGAGCTGTCGTGTTTGCTTTTAAATCACCAGCACTTGCATCATTTGTAATAGATGTCTCTAGCTCATTGCATTCAACTGAGTTGACACGACGAAATCTTTTGAGTTTCTTCAGAGTCCAGACCATATAGCTTTAAGATCTCTAGCTTAGGGTACAATAACATCTCTCCTGCCATTTCTCGTCCTGTAGAAACTATTTCTTCAATGGGCTCACATTCACCTATCTCGAGCTTTTTCAGTTCTAAAAGACTTTCAACCATAAAGGAAGTAAACAAATAGCTCAAATTCCAGCAGCCATACACTTCCAAGCTTGTTAAACTTTCGAAGCTTTCTACTGCTAGTTGGTCATCCCATATCTTCTCAACTGCCATAAATTTCAATTCCAGCTCTTGGAATTTTGGCAACATAATCTGCACACGAAAACCTTATTCTCAACGAACAAACTATTTCAATAGTCTAATACTAAAAGAAATCAGTATAAACTCAAATGTACCAATCCGTACAGATCAAAGACTCTTCATGTTCATCTTACATCCATAAATAATAATAAACCTTAGTTTGTGCATAAATATCATCTGTACCATCAATTTATATTCTAGAGAAACAATAAAAGTAAGTGCTAGAGTAAAGTAGATGATCAAAAAACAAAAACAAAAACAAAAAAGGTTCCAGAGTAAAAGTATTAGTGGTAGATAATTGGTAATCAATTCCAATTATTATTAGAACCATAAAAAGAAATCATACCAAGTAAATAAACTAGTATAAGCTGCGTTTTCCATTATTATTATTAGAATCATACAAAGGAAAGGTTAAATGACTTGAAAAGGAAAAAAATTATGTTACCTAACATCTGCACAAATATATATTATCTTTTCTGTATTCTTTCTCAAATAATGTTAATATTACAAGCTTCTAAATTCTAATTGAAAAAAATTAAAATATTTGGAAATTAAAAATCTATGGTAGTTTAAAACAGCATCTTGAAAGTAATTTATTGGAATATTAATAGAAAAGTGATTCAAGTATATGCATAAAAAAATCTGCATCTCGCAAAATGTGTATTGAGTTTCCAAAATAAAAAATAAAAACACGAGAGTTGGAAACATTAAATTAAGTAAAAGGAAATGATATTTGGGTTGAATTGTTTGGTTTGGAGTAAATATGGGGTATTTTTGTAAATAGCGCGTAATTTACCAAAATACCCCCATATTTGTTCCTCAACCCAACAATTCAACCCAACACTCTCAACCCAAATAGCATTGCTTTTAAGTAAATTAGAATTTCCTTATTTTAAATCATATAAACGATTTCTTATTCAGAAAAAAATAAATAACTCGATGGAAATTCCTTTCAAAAGGAAATAATTTTGGACAATTAAAGGTTTTCCATTGACTTCTTTAATTTTAGTATATGTAAGCTGCGTTTTTAATGAAAAGCGGACTATACCTTCTTATTGAAAAGGGGAGCAGGAGCTGTGGAGGTAAGTGTTGGCTTGAGATTGGAGTAGAAGCTTGTGAAACAAGGAAGATCACTTAGTGTCAGCGCTCGAAGTTGTGGGAATTCAATGATCTCTTCATCTTGATCATCTTGGTTGTATCCTGATCTATTTTCACTTTCTCTACAAACAATGGTTTCCATGCTCTCACACATGGTAACGCTAAGTCACTAATTTCTGTTAAGGAGAGGAGACCTCTTGCCACATGAGATGAAAAGAGATCCTTCATCTGATCACAACTCTTAACCTCTATTTTGCTCAAGTTTTTAAGTGATCCCATGGAAGGCGACTCAGCAACACAAATCCTCTCCAAGTTTTTCAAATTTGAAAGGACCAAAGACTCCAACTTTGGGAAAACAACACAAGAACTCCTTCGTACAATGTATAGAGTTTCAACTTGATCAACGTCGAGATGCTTCAAGTGAGGAAAACAATTCCTATATATATCCAGTTCACAGAGACTTGTAAATCCTTTTAGATGGTTCAAGCATAGACCCTCAGCTTGTACGATCAATGCTTTAATTCCCTCATTCAACTGATCAACCCCTCCTTCCTCGAATCTAATTACGACGTCTTTTGAAGTTTCAAAACCAAAAAAGAAAATAAACCCAAATACTATTTTAAATGTTTCTAACCTTCCGAAGACCAAGTCTTAGGGAAACAACTCTGTATTAAGGATATTTATGTCCAGGTTGCTCAAGTTCTGCAGCTTCCGTAGTTCCCCCAGGCTAGCTTTCTCTGTCTCATCACTGCTGCAACCTTCTTGCTCCCATACATTATGATAGTAGCTCCAAACCTGGAAGTCTTCCAATAAGGTCAACTTGGACAACACACCTGACGCGATCTCCTTCAGTTCTGAGCGACCACTTAAATCCAGAACTTTCAACCTAGTCAATTTCCCTATTTCTTTGGGGAGATGAGCAACATTGGAACCCTTGAGGCTGAGAACTTGTAGCATGGGTAGCTCTCCAATCATAGCTATATTATTACCCAATTCAAAATGATTGAGACACAGCGTTCGAAGATTCACAAGAATGTTAAGCGATGTAGGCAGTACTGGTGAAAGAGACACTGTCCTTACATCCAAGAGTTTGAGTATTGTCATTCCTATGAAAAAGTTGTCTGGGATTTCTAGATTTTCCCGATCATCTTGGCTCCTAAGCATTAAAAACGACTCAAGCTTTGGGGTATCAAACAGTACTGCAGGAAGCTGGTTATCATAAGGAGCAGTGAGTTGCTCAAGCTGATCCTTAGGAGGCCATTCTTCAAATTCATCTGCTACAGTGGACATATGATGGTCTCTTGACGCAACAAAGGCAGCAAACTTATAGACAACATCATGCATTCTCACTGTTCCCTCTGTGTTGCCATCTTGCAACAAGCAATAGCCTTTAAAGTCAATCAGGTATTTGCTTAGTCTGGAACTTACTTCTGTTAGTTTCTCACTCCCTTTAAACAAACCCAACCCCATTGTGTATCTCAACAAGTCTTCGATTGGAATGGAGTGATGATCCAATTGCGAGCAAAGGAAAAATAGTGACCTGATCGAATCTTCAACAAAGTCATCCCCGTCAAACCTTTTCAGCTGCGTCAAGGCCTCCTTCCAAGTCTCCAATTCCTCCTCATTTCTCAAAGCTCTTGCGATTGTCACAAGTAGAACAGCGATGCCTGAAACAATCGGATCAAATCTTGTTATTATATTTCCACCTAATTGCAGTACAAGAGTACTATGTTAAGTTACTATACCTCCGCAACGGTCCACCACTTGCTGAGCAATTGAACGCAGGTCGGAATCTTCACCAACACCATCCGCCATTCTGTCGAACAGCTTCCATGCATCTTCAGGGGATAAGATATCAAGTGGGACGTTGTGCTTTGAATCCATGCCCTTTCTCAGCACGTTTACGTCTCTTGACGTCATCAATACTTTCAATTCCGGACTAGAGCTGTCGACGGGGATTCCTAACTTCTCCAGCTCAAATCTGGACCAAATGTCATCCAGCACGATGAGCAATTTCTCTTCTCTCTCCAATTGTTGGCGCAGCTCTTTAGCTCGAACCATGAGGTTGTCTTTGTCTTGCAATTGGATCTTGAGCATGGCAGCGATCTGTTTCTGAAGGTTGATCAGATCTTGTTGATAGTTTTTGCAGATCAGCTTTTCCTGATTGGACACAACTGCCATCACCACAAAATTGAAGGTCCCCTCTCGCTTGAGCTGTGCAGCAAGTTTTGCGGCGAGCGTGGTCTTTCCGGTACCGGCCACACCGTAAACCCCTACCCGTTTCACGCTCGGATCTTTCAAGAACTCCAAAATCTGAGCTGAAGCTGCTGCTCTCGATTCAAACTCCAAATCAGGGATGTGTGGAATCCCCCAGCACGAGTAATCGACACCGGCAACCGATCTGCTGTCAAGTTCTGTTTTCTCCCTCTGCAGTTCAGCAGTAGCGTCATCTATCAGTTTTTGCGCCGATTTGCTTGCCAAGTAGCAGGCCCACAAATTGGGGCGCAAACCCATGAGACACCTTTCCGTTTCTCGCTCTTTGTCTTGGATGATTTTGGAAGCCTTTTGGACGAGTGAATTTACCCTTTGCTGCCACCTGTCCACAACAGCGTCGATCTGAGTTTCCCCTTTACTGCGCGCCTCTGCAATTCGATGGTTCATGGATTTTGTTGCGTCATTCAGATTCTCAATTTCTTTTCTCAGCTTCTCAATGTTGGCGTTGTAGCTCCACAGATAGCCAACCTCAGTCTTGATATGCCCAACAATCGGCTCAACACAGCTCCCTCCAATTCTTCTGGCGATGTCGATAATGCACGGAGGAATCATTCTCAAGATCTGAAACAAAACAAAAAACAATGGCTTAACTTGCTTAGCTCCGTTCCATAGATGTAATTGGAAAAAACATTGGGAGCTCAAAAGTCAAAACACATTCTTGTACCTTTCTGCTTTGCACGAGAACCAAATTGCACGGAAGAAAAGAGCAGAAATTTAACTAGGGAAAGGAAATGAGAGTAAAATTGTATGGCTGTATTTTTTATACACTAAAAAAAATGAAGGAAATTTCCTTTAAATCAGCCTCAGTTTAAAAAAATTTCTTTAAACCAGTCCAAATTCAAGGTTTTTTTAGCTAAGTTTTTAATTTCCTTCCTTTTCCCTTCGATTTCTTAGTGGGAGGAAATTTTTTCTGGCCAGGAAGGAAATTTTCCTATTCCCTTCCTTTCCCTTTGATTCCCTTACACAATTTTTTAAAATTTTACTTTACTTTCCTTTCCTTTTTACCCTAATTCCTCCTCCCATACAAAGGCTTCCTGGCTAGCTAGCTAGCTAGCTAGCTTTCAAACTACTTCCTCTGTCCTTAAATAACTGACGCTTTTTTACGGAATGTTACTGTTCATAATACTTGTCATTTTATCTTTTTTGAAACATATATTTTGTGCAAATGATAATTTTTTTTTATGCATCAACCCAATTTGATAATGGTATGGTAATTTGAGTAGAAATTAGGAGTAAAAATGAAACAATGTGGAATAAAATAAGATCAAAGATCATTGTCTTACACTTTTCTACTATACTAAAACGTCAATTAATTCGGGACGGAGGGAGTAGCAAACAGCAGAGATGACTGATGAGGATTCTGCAACTCCAAGTCTTCTAAAAACTTAATCGAAATGATAAAAGACAGCTCGAAGTCCAATATTTACTAAAAAAATATATAATTTTTATGGATAATGATAAACCAGTCTTCGAGACTGGTCACCGAAACTGAGGGAATGTCACCACGTCATTCCGTAATTATAAAAATGTCACTGTGGTTTAATTACAGAAATGTCATTAATCCTTTTCTTTCTTCCTTTTGTTGAATCATTTCCAACTCTAGGGTTAGACTTTGGTCATTCCTGTATCGTCTGCCACCGCCACGACCGTGGTTCCGTCTCTCTCATCTCAACCTCTCTCGGCCACTTTAATTTTTCTATTTATTGAATTTAATTTTTGTTCTTGTGATTGTGGCCGACAGTGAGGTGTGGTTGGGTTTGATTTGGTTTTATTGTGGTGGAGATGTGGCGAGATGGAGGCCGGTGATGGTTTGTGGTTGCGGGTTGATTTTGTGGTGGCGATGTTCGTGGTGCAGGGAGAAGGGGATTCTGGTTTGGAGGCCGGCGGCGATGCAGGGAGAAGGGGATTCTGATTTGGTGGCCGGTGACGGTGTGGATTGATGGTTTGGAGGCCGACGGCGGTGTGGGTGATGGTTTGGTGGCCGGCGGCGTTTGCGGGTTAATTATTGAGGTTGAAAATTGAAATTAATTTTGATAGAAAATTGAAATTAATTTATGTAAGTGCTCTAGAGTTGGAAACGATTCAACAAAAGGGAGAAGGAAAATGATTAATGACAGTTCTATAATTAAGCCACAGTGGTATTTTTGTAATTACGAAATGACGTGGCGACTCCCTCAGTTTCGGTGACCAGTCTCGGAGACTAGTTTAGCAGCGTCCAATTTTTATTCATCTACTTTTACTATTGACCAATGAAACTCAAAATTATACGTTGGTTAATTTGTCACACATGTTTTCGCCGTTGAATAATATTATCATTGTCATTGTTAATTAACAATGTAACATTTATTATTATTTTTTATTAAATAGCATGCCAAGTTAACATTTTAAAAAATACAAAAATTGAAAAAATAGGAGAAAATTTTTAAAGTAAAAAAAAAATTGAGAAAAATATAAAAAGAATTGGGAAAAAAAATAAACAAATTCAGAAAATATGAAAAATATATATAGAAAATTCAAAGCAATAGGATTTTTTTTTTAAATGCATAAAGTCCCTAACCCTTTCCTCTCCAATCCCTTCAACAAATTTACTATATCCTAAAAGAGAAACAAAAAAAAATGAGGTGAAAAGTGGTGAAGTTAGCATCCCTAACCTCTATATGGAGTGTATTTTTTATTTCTTATTTTTTCTTATGTTTTTTTTATTTTAAATAATTTTTTATATATTTTTAAAATATTTAAAATAAAATTATCTTTCCTTTTTCAATTTTTTAAAATCGAACAACAAGGAGACTTGTGGCTTGCTCTATGCTTTTTCAAGTTTTCTATTTTTTTAAATTCTATTAAAAAAGTATCATTTAAAATTATATTATTTTCCTATATTTTATTATTCTTTTCTTATTTATGACCTATGTTCCTATTTTTAATTTTTTTTCTATTTTTTTTATCTTCTTTAAAAAGTTTTCTCACTTTCTTAAATTATTTTTCTTTCCTTTTTTCATTTTTGTTCTTATTTTAGAATATTTTGATTTATTTTTTCTATAATTATTTAATAAATTTTATACTTTTCTAATTTTTTAATTTTTTTTGGACTTTTTACAGTTTTTTTAGATTTATTTTCAATTTTCTGTGTAAATGCTTACGTGGCATATGTCATGTTAACAAAAAAAAATATCACATCATTCGATAACGGTCATGTGTTAAATTTTTAACACGTTAGTCGATAGTGAGTGATACGGTGATAACATTATTTAACAGTAAAATATATGAGTGATAAATTTATCTGTCGGAAAAATCTTAAGTGTCAAATTGGTTAATTTAAAAAATGGTAGTTAAATTGTTTTTTTTTTAGTAAATATTGGATGTCAATTGTATTTTTTTCCCTAAAATATAACTATATATTTTTTACATACGATTCGGGTTCGTCCAATTTTTCTGTCATCCAACTTTATGTCGTAATAGGATTATAATTTTGATGTCCTGATAGGATTAGGATTTTCAGCACATGCTATTAGAATTTTCATGTCGTAATAGGATTACCCCATTGTAAAAAAAATTACGATTATTTTGTATTAATTTTTCCCAATGTCTTATAAACTTGTTTAAAATCATAAAAAAATGTCAAATAGAATGAGATCTAATACTTAGTTTCATTATGTACTTAAACTTAAAGGCATAATTTTTTAAGTTTCTTCTATATTTATATAAAGTACTACCTTAAAATTGAATGATTTATTTATAGAATACTTGTTTTTTCTAAATATATTTTCGTATTCAATTTTATTCATGAAATACTTGTTAAATTCATTAATCATGTACAATGAATTTATGATATTTATGATTTTTTTTCAAACAAAAATATTACGGTTTTTTTTTTTTTGACAAATTGTAGTATTCGTTTATGCATAGGGGTAATGATATTTTTGGCACCTCTATTTAATTTTTTTTATTGATTTAGCACCTCATTTCATTTTTTATTGGATTTGACCTTTTCACTCACATTTTCATATTAATTTGGTCTCATCAGGTAATGTCGTGCACAGTCAAACGATAAATTTGGTGATATGATATTATTTAATATTGTTTAGCTAACGTGTCAATCCATGTCAGATATCACGTCAATTTAAATCTTTTTTCGAACAAATAAAATATAACTATATATTTTTTACATGGACAAAAATTTGCTGCTACCCACCGTTGTTACTCTCATTGGTGCATAATATTATCTCAATTTAATACATATTTTATCCCACCAAAATGTTTGTTTCCTACTTTAATGAAAAAAATAAAACGTACCCATCTTTAGACGGCCGTTTACGGCTCCGGTATTTATTTCCTCACCTTCTTTTTCAAAGCTTACGTAAGGTGATTTCAAAGTTCAGATGATATTTTTGGTCTTTGCGCTATAAATATTTGTTTAATTTAGTCAAATAGTTTAGCGGTGATTAATTTGGTCTCTAGAGTATGATATTTTTGTTAATTTTTAGTCTCTAAAGTATGATACTTTTGTTAATTTAGTCTCTAAGTAACCTCCAACCTACTAGGAGTGATGATATGTTGGTACATACTGATGTGATATGATAGGTGTACGCCACGTCGGTTTTAAAAAAATAATCCAATTTTTTTTTAAAATAACGAAAAAAAAGTACCAAATTTTTTATAAAAAATCTCAAACAATAAAAAAAAGGAGTTTTTTTTTTTAAATAATACAAAAACAAAAAAATTCTAGAAATTTAGTTTTTAAAAAATAATACCAAATTAAATTGAAAAGGAAATTTTAGGAAAAATAAAAAAACAAAATAAATCATAAGAAAATAAGAAAAATATTTTTAAAAAGTGAGTAAAGTTTTGAACCATATTAAAAAGAATGAGTGAACTCTACTGTTTTTTACCATAAAAAATTCAATTATGTTCGAGATTAGTGTGCACCACAATAGATTAATAAATATGTAATTTAATGTTCCGAATAATGGAAATATTTGTACCACTATTTTAAAATTTGTAATTTTTTTTTATTTTCCATATTAAAAAAAAAATCTTTAATTTTTAAATAACTTTTTAAAAATACTTTCCTTATTTTATTATGATTTGTTTTGTTTTTTTTCATATTTTTCATTTTTTAATTTAATTTGTATTATTTTTTAAATTATCTTGAAATTTTATCTTTTTTAAGTTCCAGAAATTTATTTTATTGTTTAAAATTTTCCGTTTTTAATTAAATATATATTTTTTATAAAAAAATCTACATTTTTTAAATTTTTAGATTTTTTTTGGAATTTTTTAAAATTTTGAGTTTGTTTTTTAAATCTACGTGGCGTCTATGTGACATGTCACGTCAGCAGGTACATGTCATCACTCTCGGTTAAACTGCTTAGGAATCAAATTAATAAAAGTTTCACACTGAGGGACCAAATTAGTCACTATTTAACCCCAAGGATCAAATTAAATAAAGTTTTATTGCATATGGACCTAAAATGTCATTAGACTTGACTTTAATTACAAAATATAATTCACTTTTCACGGCATCAATTTGTGATGATTTTTTTTATTAAAGCTATTGAATTTTTTTTATTCAAATAAAAACAAGAAGTCTTGTTTAGTAATAAAAGGTCAATTTAAAACATGTTTTCTTTTAACTAAAATTTCGAGTTCGAGTCTAAAAAATAAAAAAATATTATATATGTTGGGAGAGACATCTTTTTTAGAAGACAGACAATGCTCGAACGAGATTAATCTCAGTTGAGAGGATATCATATTGGGAAACAAAAAAGATAAATTTGAACAATTTTTTTTTTATTAAAATCAATATTAACTAGTGATAAGGAAAAAAATTCTATTCAAAATAATTGTTAATTTCAAGTTTGAGTTTGGAAAATAAAATAAAAAATATTAGAAATAATCGTTTAAAGAAATTTGATTGGCAAACTTATGGGCAAAAAATTTAACGAATTGTATAAAGAAATAAAAAATAAATAAACAAATCACGTTAGGAAATAAATACTGGAGCCGCTAACGGCCGTCTAAAGATTGGGTAGCGTTTTTTTTTCAGTAAGGTAAGGAAATAAGCGTTTAAGTGGGATAAAATGCATTAATTGTAAAAATATTATGGACCAATAGAAAAGTGACAGCTGTGGGAAGCAGCAAATACTTCATGGTAGGATAATCCTATTAGGTCAAAGATTAGGATTTTCACCAATATATATATATAAATGCATCCATCTCTTTCCAATTTCCTACATCATAACATCAACACAGGTTTAAGAGAAAAAGTTGCTCGATGGCAATTTTAGTACGCGAGGTGTGGGCGGACAATTTGAAGGAGGAGTTTAGTATGATGAGAGAAGCAAGCACTCGTTTTCATCTTCTTTCTCTGGACACGGAGTTCCCCGGCACTGTCTTCTCTCCATCCGTCCGTCCGTCACATCCCGACCAGACATATTCTGTAATGAAGACTAACGTTGATGCGTTGAAACTCATCCAACTAGGTGTCACCCTTTCTGATTCCGCAGGAGATTCCTGTTACGTTTGGCAGTTTAACTTCAAAGATTTTGACGTCGGAAACGATCTCGCCAATCCAGACTCCATTGCGCTACTTAAGCGCCAGGGGGTCGATTTCGAGAAGAGCAAAGAGAAGGGTATTGATTCTTTCGATTTTGCATGTCTGTTCCTGCAATCCCAGCTCCTCTTTAATCGAAGTTCTGTTTCTTGGGTGACGTTTCATGGTACCTATGATTTCGCGTACCTGATCAAGCTTTTAACCCAAAGAAAGTTGCCTGCCGATCTTGGATCGTTCTTGGGGTTAATGACGCATTACTTTGGCGTTAGGGTTTATGACTTGAAGTGTATGGCGATGACTATTACCGATTTCCACGGCGGATTGGAGAAGCTAGGGCAGAGTCTTGGTGTTGGAAGGGTGGCCGGAAATTGCCATGAGGCTGGTTCAGACAGTTTGTTCACTCTGCAGACATATGTCGAGTTCAGAGATGCGTACTTGACCGGAATGGAAGATCGTTACGGCTTCAATGGATTCGAGGGTTTGCTGTTCGGACTCTGCAGGAAAGGACTGGTTCATAATTATGCAGCTCCTCAACCTCAACCTCAATTGTTGTTCGTAAGAAGGCCTCAAGTTAACATGTTTGCAAGTCCGAATGCCTATGGAGGAATGCCATATCTTGTTCCACTCATGATGGCTTCGGTGATGTAAGAAATTGAAGAAAAACCTCTGTTAAAGGTGTTTAGTTTAATTAGTTCTTGACAATAGTTGAAATACAATTCTTTCTTTGCTGTTTTTAATTTTGTATCCTTCCAACAAATTCTTACTTGCTTCAATTCCAATAGAAGGCATTACAATTTTAGTTTATGACAATAACAAAATCAACCAAAATTATGCAGGACCATCGATTATTTTGTTTCAACGTTTTTTGCGAATTTCGGAACGAGGCAAGAAAATGAGGTGAATTGTTTGGAGTAAAAAGCTGTAGGAAAGTACATCAATATAACAATTATAAGCATTCAAACTAGAATCAACCTTCCTTTAAAGGGTTAAAATGAAAAAAAGGAAACCAACATCCGATGAGAATGTAGCACTCAAATAAATCTTCAAAATAGTGTAGCACAAAGCTAGATCCCTAATTTAAAATTAAAAAAAACTCAACAATGCCAACGAGAAAGGGCTTCTTAGAAGATGCGATTTGGTTTTCCCATGGTGCTCTTGAGGTGCAGAACCTTCACCTGGTTTTCACGAGAAAGATCAGTTAGTAACGAGTATAAATGTCAAACTTTCAACGAGAACAAAAAGAAATGTATCGTGAGTGCCTGTGCGGTAGTAACTACAACATTTGAGATTTAAAAAATGGAAAATAATGCCAGCTCCTAGGAAACCATTCATAACTGAAACCTAAAATACTAAAAAAAGAAAGTCCCATAACATAAGCCAGTTATTTCTATTTAGTATCAACTTATTAGCACCTTGCCATTTTTGAGAAACCAATGAAAACTTTAAAAAGACATGCAAACAATGACGTTAAGAGGAAAAAAGTGAGCCGATGCCACAAGAATCAGTGAATCAGAAATGGTTACTTTCTATAGTTTTAGCGGTTAGGTAGCTCACCACTCCACAGCTCTATCCTAGTTAGGCAAATAGGCAAACTGATCATGAGCACATTAGACAACTGTATATCAATATAAAATGCATAGCAGCGAGGAAGGAACAAAGTTGGTCAGGCAAAACATTGGTATAAAGCAAGACTAATCAGAATGAAAAAGAGAAGAGAATCTAAGATTATAAATAGCACATGAGCGTAACCCATGATTATCACAGATCAAATAACTAGCTAAGCTGTAGTCTTCTCTTCTAAAAAAATAGATAACAAAGATTGGAACTTACGTTTTGCCAATTCTTCTTCAATAATGAAACAAGGAAATTGACACTCATTTGCACATTTTGAAAGATCTGCTTCTCCTCCATACCACAATTTCCAACAGCGACTCCCATGCAAAGAACCTTCTTCAACTGAAACTTCACTGTTGCCTTGATTTCATTGACCTTGGATTCTAGTGACTCTTGGTGAGATACAAGTGTAGGGAACTTTCCTGCATTTGCATTTAAAGGATAAGAAACTACAACAATCGAGAAGACAATAACCAAGTTGTCGACCATCATAATTCATAATGAAGGTAGCATAAACATAATCTAAAACACAATACACTTGCCTGCCTTGTTCAGACCAGGGCCCAAAAGACGCGGAATCTGTTTGATGACAGACTCTGAAGCCAAAAACGCATGATATTGCTTGGCAAGCTTCTTAACCAACTTCTTGTTCTTGTTGAGCTTCTTCAAGGCCTCCACATCCATCCATTGCAAACCAATAGACCCTGCCTGCCATTAGCAGCCAAACAATTATACCAATTCATGAAACAAAATTAGCCTAATCTAGTAAAGAAAGAAACCAACAGAGGGACAAGCATTCAAACATTCAACAAGCTAACTAAATCCGCTGTTCAAACCAAAAGTAACAATAAATGCCAGGGATAAACCATGATTGTTCTGTTGGTCTTAAAGCTACCATACAACTATCAAAGCTCAAAAACCACATGAATCTAATTACCTCTTCCACGTGTTGAGCATCTCCAAGCATGCAAATCTTCATCTTAGGACGAGGGATATGTGGCAGCTTGACGGAGCCGCTAAAACGCTTGTCCTTTTGTGGGTCATAGTTTTTAAGCCCAATCTGTAGCTCAATGGTCTCAGTGAATTTCCGCGGCTTCTCTTTGGTAGCAATCATAATAGCTGCTATTGCTTCTCGCACCGAATCGCTTGAGAGTTTACTGCAGCAGTAGAAGCAAACCCAATAATCAGGTACAGCTCAATCATCAATACAAAGGCATCAGCTTTGCAATTACTGCATTGTATACCCTCAAATTCATTGATAAGGATTTGTACACATACCTCATGGTTGAATGCTTTCAAGCAGCAGGTCCACTGATCTCACTTACCTGCTAAAAAGAAGAGAAGCAATTAGGTAATGTAATAGGAAATAAAGAGAACAGCAATGCAGGAAGCGAGGAACAGAAACAATGGGAAGAAGATGTGCTTACTGCGAAGAAAATGAAGCAAAACCCGAGAAACAAGCGATAGCTGCGGGTGAGAGGTTTTTATGGGGACGATTCAATAAAACGATAAACCCTAGCTCTCAGTAACACAAGACAGATGCTTGGGCCGAATTACATATTATCCGGGCCGGGCTCTTTTTATTTTTATTTTTTGCAACCCCAGCTTGGGCTGGGCTGCTAAATGTGTTTCAATCCACCTAGCACAAGAAAGCTAGCCCATACTTGGTGGCTGGTGCTGACTGCTGAGTTTATTTTTTAGTTGAAGTGTCATTTCCTTTTCTTTTCTTTTTAATTATATTAACAAAATCTCAAATCGCAACGAGCTTATAGTTCGATGCTATTTAGGAGTAAAAGATAAGGTGCACGTTCTAGAATTTGATGTACGTTTGCTGATGAGAATACACTTGCATCCCCATTGATGTGGGATAAGGTTGAAAATGTCTCCATTAACATCACAATTTGCAAGTGTATTTTATGTAATAATGTCATCATTTTATCTCAAGATGAGGATATTTGAACAAAAAGAAGAGATCGAGTGTCAATAAGGTAATTAATCAAAAAAGAAGAATAAAAACTAGAAGTATGACATTTACTCAATTTAGTTCCTAGTTTTATTATAAAAACTTTTATATTAACGTAATCATTTATTTACCGTTATGTTTGATCAAATTTACTCAATTTAGTTCCTGGTTTTAAATTGGGTTCAATTTTTCCCCTGAGATTATTTTATATTTTATTTTTCCGACGTGGCACAATCAATATTAGTTATGGAGTTATAAATAAACCACCACTGCATATCATTTTATTACTTTTAGTAATTTTTTAAACATGTAGAACAAGGGGATCTTTTATATAAATTTTATTATACTATATCATATGTATTTCATATATAGCCTATATATAATTAAAGTAGGAGGAAAATGAGGTGTAATGTAGGAAAAAGTATGCTAAAGAAAATAGGCAATTGAAATACCTTTTGTTAGTATTGTGAATAGAGAAGAGTGCAATGGAGTATTTGCATTTGCATCTATCCCTTTGAATCTTTGATCACTAGTCCTTGCAGCTTTCTGACAGCCAGAAAGCCTGGCACATCTTTCTACTCCAATTGAAAATGGTGCTTCCATTGATCGACGCATAACAACCCGTATCTCATGTTAATATATTCGCTTCATCTTAAAAAAATAAAAAATATAACGTCCCGATGATTATTCTTTATCCTTTAAAAAAATATTATTTTTTATTATTTTTAATATATTAAAAAATAAAAATTAATATTGATTGAACGTAATTAATAAAGCGATTTTAAAAAAAAAAACACATAAAAACAGTAAATTATGAGTTTTTTTTTTTTGTGGACTAAGTTTTTTTTCAAAACATTTCACAAGACAGAGAGGTATAGCTGACACAAATCTCGATTAGCCTAATCCAACGGGCATCAAGGAGTGTAGACGTTTGTATAGTAGAGAAACCTTAATTATTTTATTCAAGGAAAGTTAAAGAAGAGTAATTACTAATTAGTCTGGTCAAAAAATTTATGATACCAATAAATTTACAGCTCGGTTCGTACTTCCATATGTTTTTTTTTTGAAAGGAAGGATAATTAATTATAGATCAGCAAGTACAAAAGGCGCGATCGCCTTGGGGCATTCCCCTACCCAAATATTTCCTAAACCGGAAATCAAAGTAAATTGTCCTAGCTCGTGAGCCGGAACATTGAAAGACCTATTAGTGTGTTGGAACAGACAACTGGTAAATGAAGACGCGATTCTCGAAACCTCCGCTAGAACCATTCCTGTATAGTTTAAAGGAGGGTCCCCAGTCGTCAGGGCTAAGATATTCAACAAGCAGTCCGACTCAACAATGATGTTGTCACATCCCCATTGACGAGCCTGAATAAGAGCGTCTCGCATCGCAAGAGCCTCCGCTGTTTGCGCCTCTGTCCGGTGAGGAAGGTAAATGGACCCCGAGAATACCGTTGCGCCCAACGTGTCTCGTGCAATAAAGCCCAAACCAGTACCCGACGTCCCAACA
>NBIL01010559.1:0-11602 GCA_002752925.1 Viola pubescens var. scabriuscula
ATATGATTCAAATTTTATTTTGGGTTCTTGCAAAATAAATAGAAAAATTTGGTTGTGAGTGAAAGGTGATTCAATAAAAGGATCAAAAAAATCAATAAATTGCAGAACCTCCCTTTTACACACAACCGCTTGTGATTTCATGACCACATTCATCTCTTTCTTAATCTTCCTCACTTTCTCCTTTGGTTCAATGCAGTGACAAGTCTCCCCAACCTTCATCTCATGATCCACTGAAGTTTCAGAAAGATTCTGGTTTCGAGTTGGTTGATCTAGTTGAACATTAATTTTTGCCTCCAGTTCTGGACTCTTTCCTTGTTCCAGGGAAGAGTCGGAATTGTTTAACAGAAAAAATCCTTATATTTTCTTAGTCACAAATAGATCCTCCCTCTCTTTCAAATCATCTCCTCGATTGTTGCATTTGGGTGGTAACATCCTTTGAAAAATTGCAGCAACATTCTTACCTGCACTCAAATATTCATTACCACTTAAGCATATTTTTTTCATGAATATAGCAAAACAAGGTTCATAATTTAAAATTGAAGGATTTGCCTCAACCCTACGAAAAAGCATCCAAAAGATACTCCCTACCCTCCTTGGTACTCGTAAATCTTTCTAGAAAATGTGGTATCTGCACTTGTTCTTCCTAGTACTAAGATGTTTTCTGATCTATTGAAATGCTAGGATGATTCTGGGTGTGATTAAGCTGACTTGGTTGGGTAACAACTTTCGCCTCATGTGTCGGACCTATCCTTTGGCCTAGGGAAGAGTCCAAATAGTCTGGCAGATTTTTATCACTCAACAAAGTGACAACTCTAGCATCATGCTCTGTGTTAGGTTCGAGATCTGAAGATATGCATCCATTTTTCTTTTGCTCATGTAATGTAGAGGATGCAAGTTATCCTATTTGCTCCGCTAAATTTGTTATTCTCGCCTGAGTTTCTTGCATAAAAAATTTCAGAATATCTTCAAAAGACTCATCTGCATTTGAAGGATCTGGTGTAAGTTGTGGAGCTTGAAAACAGTGATAGTTAGGTTCAAGTTGCACTCCACAGTTGAAATTTGATTGGTTCCACCAAGCGGGAGAGTGAGTAGATGTGTATGGATAATTGTATGGTTCATATTCCCACTATGGCAGACCATAACATCCTTCAAAGGCTGTCACACGTCTTTCACAAAGTTACCTGCATTAAAACACTGAGAAACATGGGTTAATGGAGAGAAAGAATTGAAACTAGTCATCAAAGAAAAATAAAAAAATCAAATAAATAAAAAAATTAGGCTTCTCCTTAGTTTAGGCTTAAAATCACTCCCCGGCAATGGCGCCAAAATTTGATGGGTGTCGAAACCATCAAAAGTAAATTCAACTTATCATTAACTACAAAGATTTACAAATAATGGTAAGAGGTTCGATCCACAGAGAATGGGTAGGCTTAAAATAAGACGAAGACCAGATGAAAATAAGTAAGTAAACAAATTCAGGTTGGATATGAGATTTAAAACTAATTAAACTAATGAAAAGAAAACATAAAAGAATGAGATAAAACAGAGATAAACAAGTTCCTAGCAAATGTCAACTTCTAGTTATGATTCATAAACTTTGATCATTGATTCAATGGTTTTCATTTCTGACTTATAGGGAAGCTATAGAAATCAGGTTCACTTTGACTTCCTACTCTCCTCCTAATCAAGTTTCTTAAAGAAATCTCTCTATTAAGAACCCTAATCTTCTAACAACCCTAAGGTTCACTTATAGGATTTAACTAGTTGGGTGATAAAAATAGGGAGAGACTATCCCTAGACCTAGGTAAGAGACTCACTCGTCCCTATAAATCTAATTCTTCTCTTTCTCTAACTGAGTCCTGGTTGGCTACAAGCTAGTTGCCTACTGATTCCTTCTAACAATGTAGACCCAAAGTTATTAGGAAAAACTGTAATTATTCAGGTTAAAACTTAAGATGATCACTCTTAAATCAAACAAGAATAAATTGACAAGAAATCAGAAAGAGAAGAAACACAAGTACAGAAAAATATAACAAACATTAGATCTCACAAGTAAAATGAATCATAACATTCAGTTGCCTTCACTAGGAATAAAGATTTAGCTAGAAACGAAATACATAATTAAAAGCAATGAAGATGAACTTCTCCCCCTTGTCTTCCCAAGGAGGAAGACAAAGAGAGGAGAGAAAATAGAGTTTTAAAATTAAAAACTACTCTTCCTCAAAATTTCAAAATCTGGAAGAATTAAAAGAATCATAATAGTAATAAAAGATGTCTCGAAAGATGGCACAAGGAAAGTTTAAGTAGTAAGACTTTTTCTTGATTATCTCTAAAAGATAAAATTCTAAATAATAAAATAAGAAATTGTATCTTATCTTCTTGGGATATTTCCTGTTGACAGGGGGTAGCGTTTATTAGGGTTTTAAAAAGCTCTTTGACGCACTCCTCTTTCAATTTACGTCCTAAGCCCAATCGCGACCCATTGGTTCCGCTAACAGCTTCATAGGTCTAGTGTAGATGTGTTCTCTCCTAGGCCTAAGGAAGAGATAAGTTTCTGGTGTTTTAGCTCTTGAGCACCACTTATTTATTTTTGCTATCTTTTCTGGGCATTTATGTTCCTTTCTTCTTTCTTTGGTTCTTCTAACTGGTTTCTACAAAAAGGAAGGAAATATGCTCGAATTAGCAGTATCATCTTAAATAAGGTCAAAATAGATGATGAAAATATACAAAATAAGCACTCAACAAGCATTCTTGTATTTATTTTGTATTTGAGAATATTAAGAGAAAATAAAAAAAGTTACTACTTTAACCTTAATAGATAATAATTATTAGCACGTAATAAGACCAAGATTCAATTTGATAATCGAACTCACTGATTAAAAACCTTGATAAATTTCTAGAAGATTTAAAGTTATATATGTGCATTACTTTTCTTGACGAAGGTAATCGAGTTATCACTTAAAATACAATACAAAAGTATTGTTATATCATTTATAATTTTCAGATTATATATAACAAATAGCAATATATACTAGGCAAGCATATAATATCTTTGCAAGTCTTATTTCACTAATCAATTTTTGATTGGGTCAACTAGCTAACATGCTTATTCCAGTTATTGAGAACAATTTGTATAAAATATTATCATTAAACCTGAAAAAGCTTATGAAACTATAACTTAATTCTCATGCTAAAATAGGAAAACATCATGGTACCATTTCAAAGAATTTAATAATATTTTATATACAATTTTTATTTTATAAACAAAACCGTAAATTAGAAGATTCAAATTTGATGTCTAAGATATAGTTATTTACTATAGATGGAGATGTTGGGGAGAGGTTGGCTTCTTGAGTTGTTTGAGTATATGACACAATTAGATAG
This sequence comes from Viola pubescens var. scabriuscula, assembly GCA_002752925.1. Taxonomy (NCBI): domain Eukaryota; kingdom Viridiplantae; phylum Streptophyta; class Magnoliopsida; order Malpighiales; family Violaceae; genus Viola; species Viola pubescens. The sequence goes on from NBIL01010559.1 coordinate 3,385, forward strand.
CTTCTCTCGTGCCAATTGCCATGTCTCTTCCCTTTTTGTCACCGTTTACCTTAAGTATCATGCTGAGTGCTTACCTACCTTGTCTGTCAATTTGACCATCTTTATCCATAAAAAAATAAAAAATAAAAAAGAAATTGACCCTCTACCTTCTACACGTATGTGACGCCATTATTATGCTTGATAATTAAGGAGAGGGAAGGAATCCTTTCTTTTTTATCTTAATTTTAGATTCAATTAGTAATGATTTATTCTCTCTTTCTTTTTTAACATCAATTACTAATCAAACCACCCCTAAATTGTGAGGATTGAGGGATGAGTTATTCAAATAGGATACACTTTTATTTTTACAAGTGGATGTGTGTTTCGAATATATATTCGAATTTTTATTGGTATTTTTTCTATAATTTTTTCTGACAGAAAAATACGCATAAATTATTTTTTCTTTATTAAAACATAATTATAAAGATAATATACGGAAAAAATATTTATAAAGATATTGTCAAATGTGTTTATATTAACCAAGATTGAACTTATTAGTTAGAGTAGATCACTCCTAAAGTCCTAGTCAATGTATTTCTTTTGGATAAGGGTTTACTTCAAAGTCTTTTCATCTAATTTTCACTTACTCTCGTGAATTTATTTATTTATAATTATGAGTCTTTTCAGCTACAGAAAGTACTATATTATATAATTAAACCAAACATTTCAATTAGTAGACTCGATTGAATAAATATACTAACCGTCTCTATTAGTTTTCTCTTAAAGTTTCACAATTTCAATGAAGTCTACCTATGAATAAAATAAAATGACATGGACATGGGACATGCTGCTTTAACAATAGAAGTAAAAAAAATATATATATATATTAACACATTTGTCTATTATTAATTAAAATTATTAAAATAGTCACGATTAATTTCAATTAAGAGAATACATAAAAAAAATAATAAATAAATAAAACATATAAGCCAAAAAGGAATAAAATATAGAGTAAGATAAAAATCTAAATTAATTATATATATAGTATAAATTAATGGGAACCGTTTGACGGTTGAAGAGAACAACTATACAATGTAGTTTTATCGGAAAAAAAACTACAATGTAGTGCATACCATTCAAAATTTGACACTTTTATTAGTAGGAAAAATTTGTAAAATTTGTTGATATGTGAATCATTTTCCATTTATTTATATTGATTTCTTGACTGTTCTACTCAAAGTCTAAAAATAATTAATAAAAACCCAAATTGCAATAATTAATAAAACCCAAATTGCAATAATTAATAAAACCTAAATTGCATTGACTATATAAAAGATAAATTACTCCAAGTCTAAGTGGGGTGTCTTAACAAACAATTAGTAGTAATAGTAATTAACACCTAATCATCTGTTTTCGTTTTTGTACATTTTCCAATTCAGCGAGATATTTACTCAAAATAAATAAATAAATATATAATAATAATAATAAATTCAGCAAGATACACTGTACACAACCTTTGTTAAGGGGTTTCTTCTTCTTACATCTTTTTGGTAAAAGATAAAATTGCTGTCAAGATTTATACGACCAAACCAAAAAAACAACAATTCTTCGTAGGAGTAACCCAAATTCTCATACCAGACAGAAGAGCAAAAACAAATTGCTGCTTTTAGAAAAACCACCCCATTGGCCATAGCAAGGAAGAGAAGAACTGCTGAACGTCTTCCTCACGGCAAAGTAGTTGTTTTTTTTAAACTTATTATCAGCCAAAATGATCTAGTGGGTCCCTTGTTCAATGTCATTCATCTCTCTCGTCAGCAAAATCAAATTTCAAAGGTTTACCTGCATAAAGAATGTAGATGGTGACTGGTGAGGTTGGAGATGCCACTTGCTCCATAGTTAACATTTTTGTTGAAGGAGCTCAAGAAAAATGAAAGCTTTCATGTTCTAAACTGCTGGTATGTATGGTTTATGACTTTGGTTCAATGCCCTTTTATGGCAATTTTGCTTTTTGTATGTGTTTCTGGGTTTATGACTCGGTTCATTGCCTTTTTATGGCAATTTTGCTTTTGTATATGTTTCTGGGTTCTTAAAGTTTTGGTCTTTTTGGTTGGAGTTGACAAGTTGTCATGTGAGTGGGTGGGTGGGGGCAGATTTAGGTTGTCAAATTGGAATGTGAAGAAAGTTAATCTCTCAATACGCATATGCAGTATGGAGATTTTTCATATCCTAACAAACTAAGAGAGAATTGCTAACAGATGAGAGATAATACAGTATAATATATTGAAATATTCAAGATAAGCAAGATTATGGGGATTCCCTGGGTAACCAACTGTTAGAGAAAAATGTAGGCCACTCATCAGGATGTCATTTCTGTAAAGTCATGCTCGTGTTCATGTCCATATGGACAGGCAACCATGTAGACATACAGGACTAGGAAGGAGATAGTAACATTTCTTAATTGCGTACTCGAGATTCTTCCTTTTGTTTCTTGTTCTAAGTTAGCTTTCTTTAGATTTATTTCTAATCTGATTTTGCATAGTTATCCATCACTGGGATTTTGCTTTTCTGTCTCCCTTTAGAATATCGTTTGTCCTACTATTTTGACTTTTTTCATTTCTCTTTCTAGAGATTTCTTCAACTGTTTATCTCCCTTCTGCAAAAGTGTGATTACATTTGTCTGTAAAACAGAAACAGTAAGATCTCAAAGTTTTTTTTTTTCTTCCGGTTTTTGTTCTTTTTTGGTTGGTTAGTTTGCTGAATCTTATTGATGGTGGAGGCCTGGTAAAGTTTAGCTGCCTTGAATTTTGACTCAACAGTGAAACTAATTGTATGCATTACTGTTCTTCTATGCTTTTGCTTGGATGGTTTAGGTTGTATAGTGATTTTCCATAATGGAGGTGAAGGAAATAGTTGAAGAGGAACAAGTGCTTGGTTTGCCTCCTGTGCCTCCTCTAATCGTTGGCATAGCAATAGATGGGAAAAGGAAAAGCAAGTATGTTGTGCGATGGGCTTTGCAGAAGTTCATTCCTGAGGAAAAAGTGGTATTCAAGTTGTTGCATGTTCGCCCACCAATCACAACAGTCCCGACACCAAGTGAGCTACTCCTCTTCCTCGGTTTGAGTGCATTTCAAATACAGGTTTTGGTAGTGATATGGAGGAACATAAAGAAAGAAGCAACACCAGAGACTGATAGTTAAATAAATTTCAATTTTCCTTTGTGTCAAATTAAATCTTTATTATCTTCTTACAGTGGGAAATTTCATTCCAATAGCACAAGTTCGAGATGATGTAGCTTTGGCATATAAGAAGGATATAGAGTGGCAGAAACTTCAAATGCTTCTTCCTTGGAAGATAATTTGTACTCAGAGAAAGGTCAGTTCTTTTGATCTCTCCATTCGAGATGCATAAAATGATTCCTGAGAATCTTGAACTTAAATGCTCTTCTATTTGAAAACAGGTTCAAGCAGACATTATAATAATTGAATCAGATGATGTGCCTAAAGCAATAGCAGAGGAGGTTTCAAAGTGCACCATCAACAAACTAATCATCGGCGCTTCTTCTCACGGCATGTTTAAAAGGTGCTAAATTAGTAAAGGATGAACTTGTTATGCTGAAAATGAATCCTTCAAAAGCTTTTCTAATTCATTCTATATTTATGTATACACACACCTACAAAATTGCACCAATTCGGTTTTTATTGGATAGTATTGAAACTCAAGTTGGAGAGCTGTAAGCCTGACAGGATACTTAGTCCTATGGAATCATGGAAAAGCTCTGCATTTTCTTTTTCTTCTTAAAATCTCAAGCTCTCAAAATTTGATTTCTTTTTTTGGCCAATTCGGCTATAAATCTAATTTCCTGTTGTGGTTTTCAACATTCTATCAAAAATAATCCAAGACAGAAGTATTTGTATGATGAAAGAACTGAGTTTCTGTTATGTAAGTTTTTCCATGTGCTCTTGCTAACAAAGATGGTATATTTGTCAGGAAAGTTAAAGGGCAGGATCTGTCCTCTAGAATCTCCACCTCTGCTCCAAGTTATTGTACAGTCTACGTTGTTTCAAAGGGAAAGTTATCTTCCATCCGGCCATCGGATTCAGAGACAAACGGAAGCTTTAGAGATGATCTCAGTGTCGCTAGTGGTGCTACCAACACCTCATCAAATTCCACTTCAAGCTCGCAAATGGGTAATTTCTGAACATTTCAGTTTCATTTGCTTAAGAAACATTATCTGTAGTTATGGGTATTGGCATAGAGATCCATTTTGCCTTCAGATTACACTTTAGCTTACAATCCCAGCATACTCTCCCTGATACAGAAGTTCCATAACTTTTTCGATTAGCTGAGATCAGAAATTCTTGGCAGTAGTAACGCGGATTAAGATCTATTAGGGTTGCTGGCAACAGTTTCAGGGGTGATAATTTTGTCTCTAAACCTGTGGAGGCCATAAAAAGTTTTAAAATGTCTCTACTTTTGTTTCCTGGAATGTGCAGATGCCATATCAGTTGCTTCATATGGTCATTTCCGTTCTCCATCACTACCGATGCAGCGATTCCAAGCTCTCTCAACTATAAACCAAGGACTACTTCACTCACGAACAAATTCCACAGACACGAATAATTCAGGATCCCGGTCTCTGGATAATGAGGAAAGACAGGATGCTGTGAGTTCTTGCCCCAGTATTTCGGAAACTGGAAATCCTGTCAGTCGGAGTTCTAGCTGCAAAAGCTTGTCAAGCGAGTACCAGTCCTGGGACCAAGCCTCCACTTCAGATGTGTTTACAGATTATTCATCTGACAGCCAGGTAGGTCCTCACTCCTCCATTTTCTTTTGTTTGGGTCTTGTTCTCTGTCTCCAGGACCCAGACATCCACCCCTGTATGCTTGGTAGTTGGTACTACTTGCCCTATTTCCTTCTCCAAAAAAGTCCTCAACCTGGTACTTAGTCTTGAGCTGGACACTTTTTTTCTGCTTTCGGTGGTAGGGGTTGTACTGCTTTCTGTAGGATAGTTTTAGGATAAGACAGCTCATATTATATGAAGATTAGATGGATTGTGTGTACATTTAGACATTCATTTACTTAAAAAATGTGGTTTTGGAGTTACTTACTGGTCCTAAATGCAAGCACTTCTAATGAAGTTACTGCGAAAGTTTGTTAACTTTGTTAAATAGTGATATCTTATGGATCCAAATTTTAGTGAGCAAACTTTCTATAAGTATCAAGTGCTGAAGAAACAAATCAGTGAAAATCAAGTGCCTCATTGAGGAAAATATGGTCCTTCTATAATATTTTAAGGTTGCACTTGGAATCACAATGCAACAGTAGCACTGACTTTTGGTTTTGTTATTCATGCATGCAGGCAAATATTAGCTTCGAGCTAGAAAAGCTAAGGATTGAACTGAGACACGTTCGAGGGATATATGCAGTAGCTCAAAGTGAGGCATTTGATGCTTCCCGAAAGGTTAGCATTGGCTTTTCCTTTTGAACGTGTCAAGTTAGTGTATTCCAGTGCAATTCTTCCAGCCAACTGTTGATGCTTCGTAGTACTTTTGTTGGCTTATTCTGACACTGATTTTGGGAGGCAACCTATTTTTTGCCCATTCATAATCTTCTTGTTTCTCTTTATTTAGTTCTTTATCATCTGTCCAGCAGTATAGCATTTCATAAAAAGAAGACAGAGACTTGAGTTACAAATTTCTGCAAGTGAAGTCATTTCAATTGTGCTGCCCAAGAGCATTATTTTTGCTATATTTTCGATGGTTGCTAATCTTCCTAGTTACTAACCAAAATCTAGTTAGAGATGATTTCATAGGCTATAGCTCCAATCAGTAAGTACCCACCTTCCACATATATGTGTAAGCAATTGTTTTTGGGCCTATAGGTGACTTTCCAGTTAATGTTGTTTCCCTGTGTATTGGCATAATTAAACACACTTCAGCTTCTTCTCTCCTCAGTTTAATGAACTTAGTAAACGTCGATTGGAGGAAGCAATAAAGCTGAAGGAAATAAGCAATAAGGAGGAGGAAGCGAAGGAGTTAGCTAGACAAGAGAAGGAGAGGCGTGAAGCTGCAATAAGGGAAGCTGGATATACAAGGCAATGTGCTGAAAGAGAAGCTGCACTAAAGCATGAAGCCAAGATTAAGGCTGCACGTTATGTCAAAGAGAAAGAAAAGCTTGAGAGTGCTGTTGTTGGTCCTGTGCAGCAATACCAAAAATTCACATGGGAGGACATTGTGTCTTCTACGTCATCATTCTCCGAAAAATTGAAGATTGGAATGGGAGCATACGGAACTGTCTATAAGTGCAGTTTGCATCATACAACTGCTGCAGTGAAAGTGCTTCATTCAAAAGAGAAACACAATACCAAGCAATTCCAGCAGGAGGTATGGAACATTTTATTAACTTGTTGGTGTCAAAAACTTTTCCTTAGAAGCTTTTCAACCTAATATAAGGGAAGACTAACTTTTCCTCATCTTGCATTTCAGCTTGATATCTTGAGTAAAATCCACCACCCACACTTGCTTATCCTTCTTGGTGCCTGTCCTGATCAAGGTTGCCTAGTTTACGAGTACATGGAGAACGGTAGCTTGGAGGATAGGTTGCGGAGGGTAAATGATACACCACCTATTCCATGGTTTGAGCGCTACCGAATTGCTTGGGAAGTAGCTTCAGCGCTTGTGTTCCTTCATAATTCAAAGCCAAAGCAAATCATCCATCGTGATCTGAAACCAGCCAACATCTTGCTTGATCATAACTTAGTGAGCAAGATTGGCGATGTCGGCCTTTCAACGATGCTTAACTATGATGTTTCTGATATAACGACACTATACAAGGACACTGGGCCGGTTGGAACACTTTGCTACATGGACCCTGAATATCAAAGAACTGGGTTGATATCTCCAAAGTCTGATGTTTATGCTTTCGGGATGGTAATATTACAGTTGCTGACTGCAAAACCAGCAATTGCATTAACACATACGATGGAAACAGCAGTGGATGGGAATCGTTTAGCAGACATATTAGACTCAGAGGCCGGGAACTGGCCTTTAGAGGAGACGCAAGAATTGGCTAGGTTGGGATTAAGCTGTACAGAGCTGAGACGTAAGGACAGACCTGATTTGAAAGATGAAGTACTTCCTATACTGGAGACATTGAAGAAGGTTGCTGACAGAGCTCGAGATGCAGTTGGCATTGTTAAATCCACACCTCCTAGCCACCTTATCTGCCCAATACTTAAGGTATGCACCGTATATTTTTCTTCGAAAAAGAAACAGTAATTGGTTGAGTAGTTTGAAGAATGGACATACATATATTCTTGTTTTGTTTGTTCAACAGGATATAATGAATGATCCCTGTGTTGCTGCGGATGGCTACACGTATGATCGCAAAGCAATCGAGAAATGGCTCGAAGAGGACGATAAATCTCCAATGACTAACTTGCCAATGCCGAGTAAGAATCTCCTTCCAAATTACACTCTTCTGTCAGCCATTATGGAGTGGAAATCCAAAAGCTAGTGACTTCTGCTTCTCATTCTCTTTCTTTTTCTTTTCTTTTTCCCTTTTTGGGGTCAATATAAGATTGGCTTGATTTTCATGAACTCAAGAAAGAAATATTTATCATGTAAATGTTAGTAGATAGTTGAGTTCTGCATCTTCCATACAGTTGCTCTTTCTTTTTTCTGGTTTTGTTTGTGAAATTTGTTTTTCAGTTACCTTTTTTTATTTTCATTTGATCTTCCCTGTCCAAGAATTAGCTTTGTAAAACATTAGGCATTGAACTTTTTGTAAAACATTGAAGATGCTGAGATGCATTTTCCCATAGAATTGCCCGATTCAAAAGTGAAGTTACTTTAGAAATTAAGAAATTTTTAGGTAAATTTAAGGCAATTAGCTTAACCAACACTCAACAGTAGAAGCAATCTCATTAGCTCCATTGCTTGTTGACAAATGCCAAGATATTAAGTTCCTAATTTTAGCTCAGAAAAAAGAAGATATTTGGGCCCCGTTTACTTCGGAGAACTTTCAGTTTGAAAATTTGCTGTTTTTCGAAAATTCTCTATTTTTCATTTCAAATAGAAAACTGGAGAAAACTGGAGATCGTGTTTATTTCGCAATCACTGAAAATATTTTCCTGTTCTGAAAAACTGAAAACGTGTTTACTTGACTAGACAAAGAAGGAAGGAGATAGATGGGCTTGGCCTAAACCAAAGCCCATCAGCCAAAGAAAAGAAACAGACGG
>NBIL01010576.1:0-22316 GCA_002752925.1 Viola pubescens var. scabriuscula
AGCAGAAAATCTTACCAACTTCCAACAACTATCCTCAGTTTGATTGGACAGAAACAGGCCACGAGAACAAACATGTGCCAGAACTCATCATCATGACCTGTGCAACATTAATGACGGTTTTCGGAGCATTTAAAGCACCGTCACTCAGTGAATAACATTAAAGAAGAAAAACAATACAAGCCCTTGGTAAACACTCGGGCCTATTTTCATTTGGGCCTCTGATAATCCAAAAGTCTTTTCTAAGGCTCATTCCAAAGCCCATCATGGGTAGGCCCCGTCTACAGTATGGCCCAACCCAAGGGCTTGACCAATATAGGCATCTCTATACATATACAACGGAATACAACAAGCATACGTCATCAACGGGGGGTCCCACCAAAGGCGTTATCATCCTAGAACAGGTACAAGCCAATATATACTCTTACAATCATCCGGATCTGCTAGGTAATACTGTTATATATATACCGTACATCAAGAAATATTATCGGGTAAAGAGCTAGGTAACGACCAAAGCCATACCCTAGTAGCACGTGTCCCGGCAATAGCCCATGATGCTCCGAGTGACACGTGCCCAAAGGGGCTCACCAGGCTGGCCTATAAATACCCCCTCTCCCCCATTTAAAAAGGACGAGGAGAAAGAAAGGCTAAAAACTCTGCTCACATAAAGTCCGATATATTCTTGTGAATCTCAATATTTCCTTGCTAAAATGCTTACTAACTTGATCGTCGGAGCTTCTACGCCGGAGACTCCCTCCAACGCGTTGCAGGCTTACTAGGAGCAGCCGGGATCTTTGCCCCATTGCGACCTGTCACATAAAAATCTATACCCCCGAGTAACAGGTTATCACTAACCCTTGAATATTATTGAATGGTTAAGATGACATCATATATGAATTTCCTTTTATAAAATATAAAATATCAATTCAAAATTGAGAAAAATTAGCAACAATACCATTTATAAGAGCACTATTCCCAATTATAATACGATTTCTTCTTTTAAATTACATAAAAAAATGTGACTCGAATAATTATAAAATTAATTATGATAGTTAAACATCAAGTGTAAGAAACTTTTGGACTAATTTTTGTTGTGCTAAAATAATAACACAATTTATTTATTTTAAATAATTATTATTGCAATATCGTATAAAGTAGAATAAGTATTTCTGATTTATTTCTTTTGAATTTCTGGTATGCTTGCCGCAGTACCAGTGTTTTGGCCTAAAGTTTACTCTTTAATTAAGTAATGCATGCTGGTTTATCAAAAATAAAATAAAAATCGTACAATATTGTTATTGTATTCCATAGCTCATGTAATTATTTCTTCTATGAAAATACTTAAGAGAGAAGGATGAAAGAAAAAAAGGAAGGAAGATAATGAGAGATTTGTAAATGCATCGTATTTTAAGAAAATATATTTGAGTTATAAGTATTTTTTTTTTCAAATTTCTTATATTTAATATTCTTACCAAAAGTAATTTTTAATTTTATATTTTATAAAAAAAAACTCGGCGTAATATCATTTTAACCATTCATTAATATTCAAAGGTTAAGATTCATCAAACATAATAGATAGATCGCGTTCGTTTGAACATGAGGGGAGCTAAATTCATATTTGTGTATAAGAATATAAATAAGGAGACTGAAAATTTAATAAAGATTTAATAAAGATTTGAAAGGTTACTAAAATTAATGAGTCGCAAGCACAGCACTATGTTATACATTAATTGTTTAATACTACTACCAAAGTACAAATGACTCGAACCAAATATAAACAGAATTCTCTTAATAAACTGGTTGAGAGCTTCCCCACGCTTGCTTGCATTTGTGCAAAAATATCAGAACTGCCATCTCTCTAAATGTCGCTGTGCTTCAGCCATGTCTTTCTGTGCCTTCTTCCTCCGGTAAAATATTGGACAATCCCGACTGCAAACGAAAAATGTAGTACTAGTTACATTTAGGACATCGATAGGAAATACCCGCCGAACATGCAGTAGCAACTAAAAATTGAAATGACAACAACAGTTGCTGACAACTCAAGGTTAGCGAGAATCGAGAGATGATAAACCTGGTACAGAGAACATCTTGATGAAGAGAGCCTTGGCATTCTTGACACTGCGTCCACAGCCTCCCAAACATATACTCTAGCTCAGACACTGCAACAAAACCACATTTGCCATTTACAGAAAGATTTAGTCTTCAAGTGCATAGGAAAGTTCACCAACATGAGAATGCGAAAAGAATTCGATTCCGGTCCATACCTTGGGAAACAGTTTTATTGTACAGCTCAGCTTCTCTGCCTTTGCAATCAGCACAGAGAGTTCGTTCTTTGTTGCTGTTCATGGATCACAACACAACAGCATATTAAGTTTTTCATCCAAACATGATAACTTTGTTTGTATGACTGCTAAAAGCCTAAAACTGGATCACACAGCAGTCTTCTGAAACCACAGTATGGGGCACATTCTAAAAGTGCATTAACATTTCAATTTGTTTCCAAATAAGACAAGAATCATGCTCCAGGACGAAATTCATGGGATCTGTAATTCAACTCAACAAAGCCTTACTCCCAATCTACTTGGCAAGGAGATGAGTGAGAAACTTCTAAACCAAGTGTACCATTGAGTTCAACAAAGAGGCACTGGACTAGCAAAATTAAATTGGTGGATCTTTGGAAACACATAAATAAACAAGTAGAAAGCATCCTACATTTGAGACGAAACATACTTCGGGGCCGTGAAACTCTTAACTAATTAAACAACATAGGGAGTAATAAATGACAGGTCTAAATATTCTAAAACTCTTTTACCACAAGACAAAATCACATTCCTTGAGAAAAATTACAAGTTCAGATGCAAGTCACCCTACATAGTCCAACATGAAAAACATCAGATGGACATCAGGTTTTCATATCTACCCACTATATGGAAATCATGCATGGATTTTGTGCCAAATGTGCTTGATTTTCATGGGATTATATCTCTGGCCAAACAGCTAAACAATGAAGGTCGCCGTAGATTCTTACTTCCAAGCCTGATTTCAATGCTTTATTGCCTATTTTTGAAGAATGGTAGTGCAATAAAAGAGAAAAACCAAACCAAGATTGCTATTCAGATGATGATTAGAAGGTAAGTAGATGGTAATAAGAAGTAACCAAACAATACGTGGAAACTGTATAAGCCTTAGAAATAGTAAAAGAAAGCAAACGGATAACCAATAAAACATACCTAAGGACGGCTTTGCAGCCAAGGCAAGTGAGTTGTTTCTTAGCAAATTTCATAATGCCTCCAGTTGAAGGAGTAGAGATAGAAATGGATCTTGTATGACTTCCATGAAGGAGTTCTCTGGTGGCATTCTTCAAAATGGGCTCAAAAATTCTCAGAAGTGGCTGCAAAGCGAAGTCTACCATTAACAGGTTTACAATTTTGTAAACCTAATTTAATTGTGGGCTACTAACCAACCTTGCTAATTTGGTTTTCAAGATAGTATTGAGGGTCTATCGGTATGTTATTTTCTAAAACATATATGGGATCCTCCGATTTCTCGTAAGCCTGATAATCAGAACAAATACCAAGGAATTACCATCATAGAAAACAATCAAATAAGCTAAAAAAAATGGACAGAATGATTAATTTAACAGAACCAGAGTATTTCGAAAACTGTATGAAAACTACAGCACATGAGTTCAAATTGAGGTCATTTCTAGTATAATGGGATTGACAATTCAATGGATTTTTGGCATGTGGATTTTGGACTTTACCACCTTAGGATGCCACCCAACGATAATACCACGTCTGAAAATCACCTAGAAACCCACTTTAGAGAACTTTAACACAATTTTCCCATATGCCTGAGAAACAACTCCAATATTTTGCATAGTGACTCAAAACTTCCAGGTTGTCCCAACTGCTTAAACTGTTTCAAACATGTGTTGGGAGTCCCATACACTTGATTACATTAGTTTGTGGAGTAACAAGCGTGAAGAATTCCAGCTTTATGAGCTGATATCTATGGCAATTTCATCCCTTTTATACAGCTGTAATATCTTCCAAAAAATACTTATTACTGACCAGAGACGTACTCTATCAAACAAATTGTGGATAACGATAAATGGTGGCATATTTCAATGAATTGAATGGATCCACACTGCAAGTGACTAGATGATACGTAAATATTTTAAACCATAAAATTAACAGTGAGAGAGATCGAAGAGAACAAAATAAAAGGAATACCTTAGCGCCTTTTGCGCCTTTTATAATCACATAAGGTACTCGATCCCCAACAGTTGGAGCAGTTGCTGGATCTCTCTGTCAATTCAAACTTGTTATCCACTGAAATTACTTCTTAGGGAAATCAACCATCACAATTTTCAACCATTTATAAGAATGCTACAACACTCTGTTGATGAAGTTTACTGAAGACATTAACTAGCCTTTTCCTTTTCAATGAATATATAGCAGCCATTAACCATTGTACTTAAAAGCATAGACTTGTGAATGAGACTCATGAAATGATATTTAACTCGTTAACAAACACAACCCCTCATATGCGAACCTTTTTTTTCTTATCAAACTCTTTGCATAGATACAGTTCAATACATCAGGGGTATCAATTTATTTTACACAGCTAAAAAATAGGAAATGCACCGAGTAAATGAATGAAATCATTAAGTATGAATAAAAGCACCTTTCGCATGCGTTCAGCAAGTTCAACATGAGCTGCTTTTACTTCATAATCATCTCCAGTCTTTGTCAGACCCTGTTCAACTAAATGTATTTAGGTTGACAACCAAAAATTCATGTACCCTTGAATTGATTTAAAGACCGAACACAAAGAGCAAAAATGATGAAATCTCACAAGAATCCCACCTTAGTAATAACCAGAAGCGATAAATCCACACGATTCATGAGAAGATCTGAAATTGTGTTCTTGACAAATTGAACTGCCCCCGACACATCTCTCTCTATTAGTATTTTGTGAAGGCACTCGTTTACCAGATTTTTTACCAATAAACAGTTGTCTCTTCGAACTGTTTCAATGCCTGCCCATGGTATACAACTAATCAAGAGACAAACTTCACAAAGAAAATAAGGCATAAATTCTTGAGAAGTTCCAGCATGCACCTTTAGTATCCATCTTGTCAAACTTGTCTGGATTTGTCCAGAACAGACCAGCATATCTCTTTTTGCTGATCAAAAGATATGGATAATAAACCTTCTCGAACTCTAGCTTGATGGGCTTCATAGTGCAAAATCCAAATACATAAATGAAAACATAGCCGCAAGAATAACCAATATGAAGAACAAGAAGGTTGAGAAAAGATGATATGAATAATAGAGCCAAACTTTGCATAATAACATAGGTACTCAACCACATTAAGCTCCTAAAACTTAATGTGCAAGATAATGCCTCAGTGACATCGACAAAAGCAAGTATGTCCAAGTTGAAAAAAAAAATTAGTTTCAACCAGGTCTAATGAATTGCATGCTAAGGCCTGTGACTTCTGTTTACACTCCAAATAGAACATTGTCAGACAACTAATAAACGCCCCAATGGCAACCCTTCTACTATACATGAACATTAGTTTGCTAATGCAAAAGCAGGTGCCTGCAGATACAATTGTAATTTGCATTACAGCTCCACATCTCTATTCAACACCAATGACTTCAGGCAAACATAATCCAAGCAAAATTCTTTCAAGCATCAATTGATCATAATCCATTTAAAAGCATTGTTAGATATTTTTGCTAAAAATATAACAGCATTTCAAAATAACTAAAATGGAACTGAATCTTTGCTCTCCATCAAAATTCCTGTTGAGACAAAACACAAAGGCAGCACTTAGCCATTCTCTGAAACTTACTGTATCAATTAAAAAGATACATGAAGAAAGTACTTGATATTAGCAGCAGTTTTTTCATGAATGATCTGTTAAAGTGAAGCCAAATTCATAATTGCCACCTCATCAAGTTGTCATTTGAATTCTAATCCTGCAAACAATTACTAATGCAAAGGCAAAGTAGCCTTGACCTCACATTCAATAATTTCAATTTCCCCGCTAAAAACAAAATATTTGGGGAAAATAAACAGAAGCAATTTTGTTCCCGATGCTTAACATGAGAATTTTATTGCATTCCAGAAATTATTTTTTTAACTTATGTTAAAGAGAAAAAAGTAAAAGGAAAGCTAGATCCACATACAATCCAAGATAAAAAAGAAGAGAGCAAGCAACCGAGTAACAAGGCTATAAGCTAGGAAAGAATGGCACCACTAACTTTTATGAAAGTTCCACTAATATAGTCAGCAGCCTCTCTCCCCAGCTCCATTGCTGCTTCTACAGTAGACGCACCGAATTGTACCATAACCGAATCTGTGTCCCCATAAATAACCTGAAATGATCCACTTGGTAAGATGAAGGTATGAAAAGAATAAAGTAAAACCCCTGCTTTTGACACATTCTGTCTGTGCTTCTAACCTACTTCAAATATCTGACGCAAGTCCCTAGTACATGTTCAAGTTAGATGGCATACCTCTGCATTGTGCTCATAGCCTCCTAGCACTGTGAACTTATCTTCCACAAGCTTTTTTGTGTGTTCTATCATTTGTCGACCTTTAAAAGGAAAACAACTTGTTAGATGTACTGGAGATGAAAAGAAAAATAATGATTTGTTTATCCAAGGAAAAATCTTATATGGCAACAATTTTAGTTTGTCTACCATAGCTTGTAACGCTTGATGATATCTCTAAACATGGCAATTGGCCAATTGTAGCCCCTGTAAATCCATATACGGAATTTGCACTTATCTGGAGAAGTGAGAGACATGAAAGAGCACAGATAAATAGAAGATAATAGGCATAGAGACAGAGCAATGAAATAAAGAACTTTGAGCACCATTCACAACACAGATGTAACAATCTTACCTTCAACGCCAGTTGACGCCCATCTAAAACAGCCTTTTCAAATGGATCCTTTGCTTCCTATAAGTATGTAACATAATTTAGCTTGAATATGGTCACAAAGAAGAACTCCCCACCGCATAATGGTATAAGATTTAGCAAAAACTTGCAACAAAAACCACAATTAACAAAAATGTTAACTACCTTTAAATCTGCTTTTGCTCTCTTACGAGCACCTAATAGTTCTTCAAGAATTTCTGGAAGAATTCCCTGAAAGTATATCATTGCAGGCACACAGATACACATGAATAAGCAGCACTACTAACAACTAAAAAGCAAATACAATAAGAATAATTATTTGACCTTCTGCAAATTGGATTTCACAAATGTTTCACCAGAAGGTGTTCTGTTCACACATTCAGGTGGAAGATTCAGGTTGCGAACATCCTCGGGCCTCACCTGGACAGATACAGACAATGAAATTATTGTCCAATAACCTACTCCTGAAAAATAAACTGTGCAGGGAAAAGAAAGCCGGAATAATCACCAGAGTACAGTAGCATAAATTGTATGCCATCATTATTGATGGATACAGAGAAGCAAAATCCAGTGTAGCAATTGGCTTTTCATAGAAACCTGCCCTTGGCTCCAAAACCTGAGTTATTACATTAAAAATCTCAGTGAAGATATATTAATAGTAGAAGTGAAAGAAAAGCAAAGCTATCGTGCAACTGGTCCTCCAAATTCTTGTTGGAGGTAGAAAGAGCAAATCCAACATGCCACTAGGGTACACCAAAACTTCATCAAAAACTTAATTTTATCAAAGTTCTTAAAAATCTTCACAGAAGGACAAGTGTGAGTAGATTCCAAAAATGGAAGCCAGCAAGAATAGAAAACCACAATGATCCCCCTAATTTCCAAAACCAAATTTCTTCACGAAATTAGAGCATCATACCAGCCACGATTCGACTGGTGAACTGGATTTGATTTGACTTCTCACGTTTCTACAATTGAACTGGTAAAAAGCCAGAGGCCTGAACAATTGAATGGTCCAATCATAATTTTGATTTTGATTTTTTGATTTTCACATTTTTATAGAATTAAGCTAAAAATGTATTTTATATATCTAATGAACCAACAATTAAATCCGGTTGTACCCAGTCGAACCATTGACCCATTGACCTGAGACCTTGAGCATTCTATGACTGGTTGGTAATTGAAAATATGTACCAAATTATCAGGTATTTTGTCAAAGCAGTACCCTAGCCTCCTGTGAGTATAATCAGCTCAGGTAATAGCACCACGTACAAAAAAGGTTTAAAATAAGACAAGCACAGGTATATGTTTGACTCACAGTCGCTCCTTCATATGTTCCTTGGTCAGATCCTGCCTGTTTGACATTTGGGAGCACAAGGTCCTTCTGTTTAGCCTTCCTAAGGAGTTGAGAAAGCACCTGACCACAATGAATGACCATCCTAGATTTTATCAAGCCCTAAAAACTGAGATAAATTGACCAAAAAATTGAATTATCATTTACAAACCTTGATGCTTTGTCCCCTTGAAAGAAGAAAAGAGAGGGGGACGCCAGTGACGCGTGCCATTTCTACATAGTTGTAAATGAACATCAGTTTGTCCAAGAGTCGCTGTGGGAGATACGCATCCTGCAACGGGAAGGGGAGAACTTTTGAATGTCTAAAACAGTGCTTGAAATTGTTGTTTCCATCTAAAAGCCTTAATATTCAAATAGAACATGCTGTAATTCGTAACAGTCAGGAAACAAGTAACAAAAAGTGCAACTTTCTGAAGCACGTGTAGCTAATATGCAAGATGTTCCAAACAGGAAAAAAAAAAGGTAGGAAGGAGGAGCAATGGAAGCCATTCAAACCAATCCGACCTTCAAACAATAAACAGCAAGCCGCCTCCTAGTTTCTGGATTGCCATTCTGAAGGTCTGATATTATGGAATGGTGGACATCCTCTTTCTACAAAGACAAAATGGTGTCAGGAACATGGCATCCAAATGCCAACCATTACTTCCAAAAAAAAAGTTTTCCAGAAAGCTTAAAAGAAAATGCTGAAGTGTGGGAATGCAATCACAAATACATTAAAAAAGCTGCATTTTATTTATTGTTTTGCCATGGCTTAGAACTAATAATTTCTTCCTGTTCATGGCTTTAATAGATTCATGCCCAAGCAGCTGTAAACTAAGAGAAAAGGGTATGCTTGCCCACTAAGATGGAAAAAGCAACTACTAATTGTTATATTGATAGAGACTATCCCAGATGTGTAGTTGGATGATAACACAAGTTGGATAAAAACAAAGTGTTCGTTGAGCTTTCTAAAAAATAAATAATAATAAGTACACACACACACACACTAAGCATTACTTGCTCAGAAAGAAAGTGCGCTGAAACAGAATTCAACGAGTAAGAAGTTAATTTATAGTCTCGTTGCACGGCCTGAAATCAAAACAAAAGAACATAATCAGTCATTTGGTAGTAAACTTCAATCATGAAAACCAAAGACATGGTAACTGAAACAAACACGGTTCCCAAACAAAAACCTGAAGCAAGTCAAATTGAACTCTCCCTTCCACCATCACTTCTTTACTTTCCCTTGTTCCATACTGTCTGTAAGAACAATCAGCATCAGTAGACACTCTTTCCGATAAAAAGAAAATATATAAGGAACCAAAGCGCTGTAAGGGTAAATCCATTAAGAAGGAGTCTTCACAAGAAGTGTGCAAACCATATATGCAGTAGACAATAGCTTTAGTAATTGAACGAATACTATATACCTTGACGAAAATGTTGTATCTTTGACCCGTACTCTACTGTTCCTGATGCGTCCCAACACAGGGAACTCTGCTATTTCTAAGCTCTCTGCTCTCTAAATCCATTAAAACAGCACAAAAAAACAAATGATTCAGAAGTATTATGTTAGCAAACACAAAGCAATAGCATTCCTAACTGAAACATCAAAACTTATAAAAACTCTCAAAGGTAAAACTAAATAGAATACTTAAGAACTCAGGATGCACAGGGAACATGGGAACTCTTAGTACCTCAATGAGATAAGGCAAATCAAATTTGCATATATTATACCCAATTACAATATCTGGATCCACCTCACGAATTAATTCCTGCAAATAAAATCAGATTATTATGCCCTAAAACACATAAAGGTAGAACAGTGGTTTGGAACAAATATTATACCCAAAATATGCATCGGCATGATAATAATTTGCAAAATGAAACTACCTATGCCCTTTATGGAGCAGCTCCAGTAACCAAATTGATGTGCAAAATCCATCACAAAGTATTACAGTTAAGACCAAGAGAAAAGTCTTGATGCATTAACAGTGTCATTCCACTTTTTATTTGCACGTGGTATTTAATTGTTCCCAGGAAACATGAATATTTCAGTAAAAATTGAGCTTGCCGACATGAAGGACAAACAAGTTTCATGTGGAAATTGCTAGAGGATAAAAGTGTAGGAGCTAGTTTAAGTCACAATGAGAACTATATATCTGTCAATTGTTCATTTACTCTACCATTAAAAATAACTCATATCTCCAATTTTGCCTACTGGTAAGGTGTCACTGATCAACAAGTCAAGAAATTTGCCTCTCATTCTAACTATGCTGAAGGTAAAACAGACAAGTAAGCTATATATCAATTCATAAAAACATTACTATAGTTAAATGTGTCAATTGATAACTGTCTTAGAAAGTACAAATGCAACCCTTAGTAAAATAAAAGAGGAATTGAAGAGGAGAAATTAATACCCTCCAAGCTAAAAGTACTTCTTTTTCTGTATCGAAAGACATAACATCCACACCAACTATTGGAGAGCATGAGTTTAGGGTCATGACATTACGGACAAATGGCTGGGCCTCTCCCTGCAAGGTAACTAGATTTGCCACCTACAATGAAGTGAATAATTTTATCTCAGAAAAAAAAATACTTCAATTCAGGTAACCAGAATCCTTTATTGAATATTCAATGACACTTGTGATAAACCTGAATAACAGGATCGTGGCTGGGCTCAGGAAAATGACCCTTGCGACCAGCACACTCAATATCAAAACTCAATATTCGGAATGGAGCCATCTTAGAGAACTCCCCTTCTGAAGCATGGCTGACCAACTCAGAAAATCTAGGAACAGTGATTAAGGAAAGACGCATCTTAAAGACAATTATTATACACTAAAGGTCAGTGATATATTCTCCAGAGCGAGCAAATCAGTCTCTTTCGAAGGATACAGGCAATCAAACTCCAATTGACAGTAGGACAAGTTCTTTGACGGCTTTCTATATTTTCCAGCCGGTACTTCAATCCAGTTGCCACCAACAACATTGCAATCAATCATGAAACGCAGAGCAAAAAGGACATTGCTTTCATATGTCACGAAGGTCCTCGTACCAAGGCCGTCAATCTGTATGCCTTTGTCAAGAATACCTGTAAACAACTAAACACTATTAGAAAACTCAAAAATGAAGATGACTATTAAAGATAATATGTACAGTTGACTACTTCAAACATATTTTCCTTTGGATGTAATTAACTTGAAAAAACTCAAACTAAAATCAAATGTTTACCACGACAGCTGGCCACCATGGTTGGCAATGCAACTACAATTTTCAGGAAGGGATAAGAAGGTTGTTGCTGATAATACATTATGCTCCTTTTCTGCACCAATTCAATTCGTCGGACAAACTTGGGTACTTTACTGTTCCTGTTTGCCTCCCTCATCCTCCCCTAAAGCACAGTGAAGATTGACTGTGAATGGATGAAATAAAACAACAATCTCAAATGCAACAATAAGCTGGTCAAGGAATAAAACTAACCTCGAGAATCTGATGAAAGTGGGAGATATCATCAGGGCCCATTCCAGGGGGGCAGCTGATGTAGAAATATGGCTCAAATCCATGAACAAGGCAGCATACACTATGCCCTGAAAGAGCGACCAACATGGCACAAGGAAAAATGAGAAATTCATTCACTATCAAACCCACAAATTTCCTGCAGCTAAGACCAGCTGTTAAAAATCTTAAATTGTTCAAGTGAGAAAGAATCATACTTACCCTCCCTTGTAACCCCAAAAATTCTGATGATAGCGGCAGGCCCAGACCTGTTAGGCAACAATTCCTTGTGGCTCTCTCCAATCACGTAATCAATCTCCAGCTGCTGAAATACTAAAAACAAAGACACAATCAAACTAATTAAATTTCCAATCTACGGAAAAAAAGAAAAGGAAAAAATCAAACCCTAGTAATCCACAATACCATGATGCTCGCAATGTAGTTTAAGTAAGGAAATGCAAACATTACTCACTGATACTACAAGATTGGGACACATATGCGTCGGAGAGAGGTGGGCGGGCCCACTTTGCAAGGCGAGTAGCAACGGCTTGGCGCTCCTGGATGAGGTTCTCCTCATCCAATGCAATGAGGGTTTCGTCCAGGAAGACATCCTCGTCCATAAAATCCTCTTCGGCACCCGGAGTTACAGCTTTCTGCTTCGCCGCCGGAGGCGGTTGCGGTGGTTGCGGAGTAGGCGGTGGCCGTTTTCTCGCGTTGCTGTTTCGGTTCATGGTTGTCGCTTCGGAGACGGACTGTGGAAGTTGGAGGGAGTGCGAAGTGAGATTCCCGCCAGTTTTTGGCAGGGAGTTTATAGTGGTCGACTCTACGCCTTGTGTCCAGCGTTTGGCATGTGACAGTGACACGGTGAAAGCGCGCGTGACACTCTCATTTTATCATTTATGAAATTATGATTATGAGTAAACATAAGTAAGGGTGTCAGTCATCTAATTCTTCTTTTATAATTATTATGATTGTCAAGCAACAATCATTTTGGTAAATTAATTTTAAAAATACCTTGTGTCATGTCACACTAACTCTTCTTTTTAAAACTAATTTACCTTAATGATTGTTGCTTTATATTTTTAACACTCTAATAAAAGAATTAAAATTTCACGTATAGATAATTTATATTTATGTATATGAATTGTCTCATCAATATTTAATTAGTTGTAAAAAAAAGCAGGTTGATAATTGTATTCACAATAATTTAAAAATGATATTTTATCGACAACTTTTATGTTGAATAAGAATATCAAAGAATGATTGTTACTAGAAAAAGATGATAATTGGATTTATTAGCGTAGTTTCACACCCTTCTGTGTATTGGTAATTTGCAACTTATCTTAAAAATATATATATCCCATTATGTGTATTGCTTTTTATACTAATTTATAATTGTATTATATATTTTGTTCAGTGATCTGATACATCCTTACATATTATTTAATTCCATAAGTAAAGATACACTTTTGTTTATAAATATAGTACAACATATTGTTGTTATCCTATTTTGTTATATTGATTTTAGTGTTTAACATTTACATTTGATAATTACAACAACACACCAACATGGTATCGATTTTCAAAAAAAAATTAAAATAAAAAAAAAATTAATTAAACAATTCGATCCGGTCTGAAATAGTTCGATACTATTTGAATAGATACCATGTTTAAATACTTCAAATTACTAATGAATAAATCATATCAAAATCACTTCGATGCGAAATTGTCTGAATCCGATCCAAAGTTCTAAATGCTCACATTTCAAACTACAAGATAATTTAAAAAAATCATACATGGTGGGTAAGCATTTAATGAAATAATTTTCTATCACCAAATTTCTTCACCGAGTGTTTGTAAACTAGACCAAATTAGGTCAAGAGGGGTTGATTCACTTTTTTTTCTAAAATATCGCAGGGGAAAAATCAAAATCATAACGGACCGAAATAAATCCATCTATTTTTTTCAAAAACGATGAAATTAACTAAAATATGAAACCGTTTTATATATAGTTTAAATTTTATTTTAATTATAATATTATTATATTTTAAAGATAACTCTCATTCCAATTTCTTAATTTTGAGATTTTATAATCTTAAAATAATTGTTATAATTTTTTAGAGCACACTTCTTGAACTTAAAAACAGTATTTATTTTTGATGAAAATTCCTAACAAAAATTTTAAAATTTAAAGTGGTATATTTATTTTTATTATTGAATGTAATTATACTTCAAATTCAGTTGAATAAAAAAATCTAAAATTGCAACAAAATACAAACTAAATCAATTCGCTTTTAGATCGAATCGTTATAAATCGGTTTAGTATGATTTATAAAATTTAAATATTATCATATTTTCAGTTTATTTCGGTTTTAATAAAATTAGATCAAACGGAATTCTGTTGAACCATAAATTTACTCATCATCACATTATCCTATTTATTGTGACATTCATACTGTTTAATCAACAAAATTCAATTAAAAATACTAATTTTATTCGACCAAAAATAATAATTAAATACTAATTTTAAAATAAAAACTAAAATTTAAAAGGTTACTATAATATTTTTTACTAATCAATAAACCTAATCTATAAACCTAATTTCTTATTCCCATTTTCCCTCCACCATCTTCAAGTGTCGATTCCCTTGGCTACACCACCGATCGACGGTTTCCATCTCATCCCTTGACTGCCTTCCATCCCGCATTCAACTTGTTCAATTTCAAATTTGAAGGCCAGGGAAGTATAGAGCGGTTTCATAAAGCCATTCCCGAGGCGACATTGTCATCGGACGACGAACAGGTTAGCCTTCTAATCCATCAAAGAATTGAAGCAAAACCTGTCTTTTAGGTGCCTTATTGTTGTTCTTGTGAGTGTATTTAGAGTGAAATTCCATTTTATTGTTCTCTTTGTCAGGCCTGCAAGCTCATTTGCATGGTTCCTTACAGATGAACATAGAGGCTCTGGTCTGTAGTTTATATAGCTCTTTTGAGTCCAAATGTCAATACTTTGGAACTTGATTTATGCTTTGTAGAAACTGAATGACCATGAATGAAGTGTGAGAATGTGAAAAACTTTGTTAATATGTGAGATTTTGTTGTTGTGGTGGTTTTTGTTCTCTTATGAGTAGCCATTTAGCAAAATCATTAGGCACATAAAGATCTAATGTTGATGAACATATCATTAGGCATATTAAGATGGAGGATGATGAGGGGTTGGGAAATTTGGATGTGAGAAAGGTCGTCTCCTTCTATTCCAACTACCTTTGGAACCGAGTGACATCGTTTCTTCCCTCCAAAGGCTCATATTCATTATCCTCCGCCTTAATTCCAAGAGGGAGATGCAAGCGACGACAGGCTCGCCTTCCACTTCCACTGCCTTCCTTCTCGTCCACCACAGATTTTGTTATTTCACATCCCCATTCCCATCCCCCACCAGATGTGCTAGTTCTGCAAGACATTATGGATCACGTCCTCAACAATTTACACGCTATCCAAAAGAGTTTGCAATTTTGGCAATCTAGGGCTGAGGTGAGCATGTTGTGTCTAGTTTTACTGTTCTGTTTCTGTTTCTTTTCTCTAACCTAATGCTAATAATCATCTCATCTCATCTCATCTCATCTCATATCAATCTAAGGGCTCCGCTGCGCAAAAGTTAAACTTTATGATTTTAGAAAGAGGACCTCGTGGTTTTGTTGATGCTGTGCTCCACTTTCTTCCCCAACGTCAGGACCAGCAACTCTCCTCACTGCATATTCTAACCCAATCTGCCTCTGCTTACATCTCTGAGAGGATTCTTGTCCTATCCTCCTTGAGAAGTGCTCTTGCTACATTCTTGGCTGAGGTTATCCCACTCTATTCTCTTACATTAAAATTTCTCTTTCAATTACTATATTTTACTTCAATCTATGTACTATAGTATATGAAATGATTTTGTTTGGATTGCAGATTTACAAAGAGGTTGACAAATGCGGGGAGGAGTTACTGAAGGATCCGCAAAAATCTTTGCCATCATTATTAGCTACTATTAATTCTTTATTCCTGAATTTGGAGGCCTCAATTGGCCATTTACATGCCTTACGTCAGGTATCTAACTCTAACGATTTAATGCTAAATGGTTACTGGTATTAACATATGCTTCTTAATTATCTTTCTTTTTTCTTAAATCCTTATGCATTCATTACACAGAATGATTCTTCTGTTGATGGAAGTTATTCGTTTCCTCTACTCTTTGACGAGCTTCCAGAAGTAAATCAAGAACAGTCTCAGTGGACAGATTGTGAAATCACTGATGCCATTAACATTATTTACAAGAACCTAGACAAAATGGATACTTATCTATCTCATATGGTAAGATATTCTATCATCCTTTTGCTGTTTGTTGGTCAAATTTGCAGTCATATCCTACATAATTGGCTTGTTTTCTTACTATGTAGACTTCTTGCTAAATAGCTTTTCATTAACTTTTTGGAGATAAATTCCTTGTTTTCATTTTTGTCCAATAGGTTGCCAAACACCAAAAGCCAAGGAGGGCAGCTCAGTATTGGATCCGCTACACATGTTGGTCGGTTGGTCTGTCATTTTGTTCTATATGGCTCCTTCGTCATAGCAGTTTGATGGGAAGTTCTGATATTGACAACTGGATTTGCAAAGCAAGGGAGACAACTTCCATCTTCTATCATGATCATGTAGAACAACCGGTATGCTCGGTTCCTTGTTCTGTTGTCGCATTGACCATTGGAATTTCTGTCTTTATTATAAAGATTAAATTTCAGGGAATTTATGTCTTTCTTTTGTTGCTCTAAAATGTGAATAAGCCAATCCACTTGTTCTTGATAAATATTAACTTCGTACTTGAGTTCTTATATTCATGAATTAGGGATTTGGTTGTATAATCAATAGTAAAAGAAGATAAAGGTCTTAGTTGCTTATCTATGACAGATGTCGGGTGCTTTTGAGCTTTGTTAATGATATAATATGCAGTTTGAGGAAACTCAATAATTTTCTTGAAATGTTGAAGGATCTATGACTTGTACTTTGTAGTCTCAACGGAAAACACTTCCACATTATTGTGTGTGAGGTTGCTTTGCCTTTATCTGTTGAATTGTGATAGATAAATAGGAGGATTATTATACATCAAGTATGTTTAATTTTTAGCTAAGAGGCTTGTTATATAGAGACATTTTTTTCTTTCAGTAAAGGAGGTGAGTAACATTCTTCTAATACTGTGGTAGAGGTGCTGCAAATCTGAGCTGAAGTGCAATATTAGTTAGTTATGTGGCTAGCTTCTGTCGTTTTGTGCATGTTGATGGCCTCCTTTAACCTCTGGTTGTACTAGGAATACAACTTCAGACGGTTAAAACATAAAATTTGTTATTAGATACTGGATAGGATAACTTCTTTTTTTCCGCGAAAGAGAAGTTTCTTATCATTGTCTAAAACTCAAGGCTACACTTTTTTGCCTTAAAATAGTCAAAACCTAAGTAGTGGCAGTATGGCAATTCGTGCAGTCTGTGTCTAGAACAACTTGATAGAAACACCTGTGTGCTGAATTTTTAAACCTCATATAAGTCTGATGGTAGGTACACTAATAGATTACGTCATTAGTTCTTATGTATCTGAGTAATACTCTTGGGTTAATTGAAGTCTTAAATATTTGGGTTAACTTTTAAGTTTGATTTTTTGTTCTCGTGCAAAGTTCATGAAGGCAAACAATTGTGAAGAGAAGAAACGTAAAATATGTTTTCGTGATGTTGTTACGAAGTATGCTTGTTTGTCCGTCGCGTTTTTTTAGCTGCAACCTATTGATTTTAATTTACAATAGTGTTTTTTATATATAAAAAAACTACAATTCAGTTAGGTCAAGAGGGAGACAAAGTTATGCTAAAGGAAATTTCTTTTGTTACTGTTGTGTTGAATAAGTTATTGATGATTATTGATTCACAGTCCTTTTTTAGAGATGATGTTTGACTCAGAAATTATGATTTACGAGTGTTTTTATTTGAACAGATGGTGGCTATCAGAGATGAACTTTTTGATACATTCAGGAAGAGGCACAAAGGGGTGATGGATGCGAAAGAAGTACAGTTGACTTCCAATTCTTTGCACAGGTTGACCTTGACACTACTACCTTGTTTAAGTTTTTCTTACAATATTCTATGGGCCATAACTTTTTATGCAGAGTTTCACTTTGTATTGAAATCCCCTCTATTTTAATGCTAGAAACTGTGATTTTTACAACAGTCAAGAACATTTGGTTTTCCTTTAAGAAAGATGGTAGTTTTAAAGTGTGCTCTTAGTAGGCCTGACATGAGACCGGAACTGACAGTGCCCTTAAATTGGTTTTTATATATTTTTTAAATTTTTTTCAAGTTGACCCATTTAAGAAAAAAATGTTCATTATATTCTATATTAGCCAAATTAAATTATGGGGATGAAGTGTTTCTGTTGGTTGATAGGGTTATAGGCTATAGCACAATACTAAATGTTAGGTTTTATTGATATTCCCGTCTTTTTTTTTACATGCGGTCTTAGCATAAACAATTTTATGGTAACGACGGATGGTAAACCATTTACAGAATGAATTGTACTTCCCTTGGATATGCTTTATTGATATAGCTGAATATAGAATCTTGATGCATAACCTTGACAGATGTATAACCTTGATCCTGCTTTTAGGTGACACATAGCCTGTCATATGAATAGCTTATATTGACACTGGTGACTCTTATATAACTCATGAATATTTGCAAATTCTCACTTAAATGGATGTTAATTTCCTCATTTAATGTCAACAGGGAATCAAACATGATATGTTAGTTATGCATTCAGGATTACTGAATTTAGAAGGTCTAATGACGCATTTGATTTAACTCTTTTAAGAACAATTTCCTATTACTTCTATTGATATTATTATTATTATTTTTCCATTGACCTCTGATCTCGCAGGAAATAGTTTTTCATCTTTGGACTCTTTTTATATTTTTCTTGGAATGCAGAATGTTATTGGCATTCAGTGAGCAGACTCAAGGAGAGAAGTTGCCAGAAAATGCATCAGAGCAAGCGATGCTTGAAATAGTTATGGCGAGGTAGGCTCCCTTGGCTTATGTTACCTATTTTATTTCCCCTTGCAACTAATGCTTCTATAACATTGAAAGACAGTTCGTCAATGGTTGATTTCCCAAAGAGACTTGGGAGTGTAAAGTCCAGAATTTTGTGTTTACTGTTTCGAGTTTCAAGTTAATTCTTCATAATCACTGACATGCATTTGATAATTTATTTTTATTTTTTCATATGACAGGTGAAATCAATTAATGCCTCAGTACTTTTTCCAACTGTTTGTTTTTCATCATCTTTAAAACTTATTTTAGTTAAAGAATTAGAGTAAATAAAGTTTGAACTAAATTGCATCCCTTTATTTCTCATAACTAATATTTGCGTGTATGACAATATATAGATTACCCATGTGTTTCCATGTATTCGTGCAATTATTTTCTTGTAAAAATTGGTCATTCTGATTTGTATTTGCCAACCAGCCAATTTCATCCAATTTGTTGTCTGTTCATATATGTATGTAGTCTTATACATTGGCAAGAACTATTCCATATAGGTCATCTGATAGTGGTTTTGTATTTTATATGCAATCTATTTGTACAACTCATATTCATGTTTATTTTAATAAACCTGCTATAATATAATAAGTTTATATTAGTGATCCTGCGAGCAGAGCACTGACTGGCAGATGAGGTAGTTAAGGTATAAACCTCAAAAGACAAAGAAAACTAGTTTAATAATCTCAGAGGCTATCAACTCTCAGGTAATGAGTCTTTATATCCAAAGTTCTCAAAACAGACATGGGAAAAGGAAAAAAAGAAAATAGTTATGTTTTCCTACCTTAATGCTATTGTCATTTGAACTGCTACTTTCAGTAAGACCAATTTATGTCCATATTATGCTGAACTCTTAGATAAAAAAAAGTAAATCCTATTAGTTTCTTATTATGTTTCAAAATATAGGTATGAACAGGAACTAGTGCACCCTATCAAGAATATTCTAGGTGGAGAGCTTGCTCGTGCTTTGCTCATTCAGGTACTGCAGTTACCATATAATACTGTTTACTTGTAATTTGGTCATGGTATAACGTTTCATTGTCATTTCAGGTTCAGAAGCTCAAACGGGATATTGAGACGTGAGTTCAATGATTAAATTCCATGGGTTGAATCTTATTGGTTGTCTGAATGATTCTTTCAAATCCTTAAACAGGGCAATGCTTGAACTGGATCAAATTCTCAAGGCTAACGAAATCAACTTTGCTCTTCTAGCTGCCTTGCCTACTTTGTTCCTCTCACTTGGTTTGTCATCGTTGGTGTATAAATGGTATAAGCAGGTAAGAGAACATATTTTTCCGAATCCACTCTTGAACTTCTGTAGTGAATTCGTTGATGTTTCATTGCAATAGGGGAATGTAGTACCTGGCTGGCTGTGGCTAAGTTTCTTTCTTTGCTATTCAGTTTTAATAAAGTTATCCATGCAAAATACACTCATGCCCACAGATAGTCGATATACTCATCCATCATTATCCAGACATCCCCTTGTGGGTTAATTAGACAGGAGGAAATAAAGACCAGAAAGCAATTCCGTGAGCTAGTGTCAATATTCTGAAGGCAGTGTCTCAACTCTGAATTCAAGCGATCAAATCCTAAATAAGAATTGCTTGGTCATAATCAAGAGAGTATAGATTGGTGGTTTAACAAAAGTGTATTGAAAATTTCAATCAAGATGCTCATGTTCTGGAAATAGTCTAATTGCCAGATTTGTCATGTTCTTACCCTCTTATTTTTGCTGCGGTTATAAGGATACGAGGGCAGAAGGGAGGGGGATAATTGACCGACGCCAAAGGAGGCTTCTTTTAGTGGAGGTTGAGAAAAGGATTATGCAGTATCAAACTTGTATTGACCAAGGGATGGTAAGAATCTCTCCATCCTTTCCTTATTTTAAGATAGCAACTCTATTACCATTGTTGAGAATAACAAGGGAAAAGAAAAGCAACAAATAGCATCAGTTGAGGTATTTGCACAAGTAATCCACATCTCATTCTCTCCAGGAAAAAGAGTCTCAATGCATGTTTGGTTTGGTGTTATATGGTCTGGACCGCCTTTTTTATGCTGTTGAGCGGCACGCAAAAGAAACTGGCGAATGGCAATGGTCTGTATAATCATAGCATTTTCACCTATTATTCTGCTTTCCATTCGTGAGCGTCCATGCACAACTTGTTCAATTCTGAACTATTGATGTGTTTGGCAGGTTGAAGCAGGATATTATTGATTTGGGGAGACCCAACCTTCAAACTGCAAACAAGCTTGTTGTGACATCAAGAATGGAGCGGGCCTACGACTGTTTGCTTCCTTCAGTGAAGCGGTAGAAGTTTTTCTTCGTGCTTCTGTTTTTCCTCCCCAGAAGAGGAGGTCGCTATGGAACTCATCGCATTTTTTTGGTGTACAATCAAGTCTTTTGAGACGAGATTGGAAAGTTACAGGTTTCTTTTTGTTATTAATAATTTGACTAGATACAAACAAACTAGTACAGATACGTTATTCCGCACACGGGATCGGTATTACGAGTAACAGCCGCCTTCTTGTCTCTTGTAGCGCCATTTCTCATTCGGGAGCGAGAAAGGAAAGATTGGCCAATTCCCTCAGAAATCCTAATTTTTACTAATCACATCTTCTCAATTATGATAAGTTAATATAGTTAAATTAAATTAAAAAAAGTCACATAAAATAATAAAATATTATTTAATTTGAAATGAGTGAGGTAGGATTAAGCATAAAAAATTATAAAGTAATCCACCTAACCAATGAGTTAGGGGAATGTGTTTCAAAGTGTCATTATATGTGATTAATTTTTGTCATATCTAGGTATGACAATGGATCCCTAAAATTATCTAATCAGCACATATCCACTTATTTTACATTAGATCATATTTATATTTATATTATTAATTATGTATTTGTCCACTTGATCTACATTAGCCACTCATTCTTAAAAATAATTATATCTCGTTTGGATACATTATAAGGCTATACTTACATAGTAATTTATTTTAATGACATGACATAAAAGTCACGCCCTACACTCATTTTGAAATTGAAAAATAAAAAGTTGGATCAAAATATCCAAAAATAAAAAATTGAGCGAGATCAAAATAATATCATTTTTTCAACGATAAAACATCGAGCAAGATCAAAATAATAAACCACTATTTTTGTGCACTCAATTTTATTTATTTTTTTGATTTTTTTACATGTTGATTTTTTATATTTTTATTTTTAAATTTAATTTCTATGTCAGCATGATCATATGTTGTTTTTTTAGATGTCAAACGAGCAATAACTATTTTTAGCAATAAGTGACTAATATTGACTTATTAGTAACAAATGTAGTAACTTATTTTGGCTCAATTATAAATGTAGTGGTTTATCCTAATATATAGTACAAATATAAGAGTAAATTTTACTATTTTTTCACTATCCGACGTAATGGATATCCATTAATGA
>NBIL01010732.1:0-10148 GCA_002752925.1 Viola pubescens var. scabriuscula
CAATTTTATTACATGTTATAATTAAAAAAAAATAATAATAATTACACCAATAAAATCTCTATCTCAAGACGAGTAATTAAATATCCACTTTACCTATTTTTATGAATTTTTTTGAAATGAGTTTTATACACCCATGTTTTCATTTCAACTGTTCTACCAAACACCTCGGGTATCCACTGAACTTTTAAGAAATGTTTACCAAACACCACACTCCGTTTCCCAAAAGTGATTTTCACACAGAACTTATTCCCCCAGAACTTTTCCAACTAGAACCGGAACGCCAAACAGGCCCTTTGTAACTTATACGAGTAGATTTTTCTTCTCAAGTAGTTTCTGAATTTATTTGTTCTGAGTAAATTTAGTTTTTTATTTGAGAAAAGCTACAGCAGAGAACAGAGGGCATTATTTTCCTACATTATGTTTTGAAAAATTGCCCCCTTTGGAAGAGATCATTTTTTGATCATCCTGAAACCAAATTAAGTTCCTCATCAGTACAGAGAAGAATGAAAAAAATTATAATTTCCTTGCAACATACTAAAATTCCCTTCTGCAGTTGCTTCCTACATACAAAATTTTTATGCACATAGTAAATATACAGGAAAATGTTACATTTTACCCCTAAAAATGATTACAAGGGCAAGGGTAAAAAAAAAACTCTCACAAGCAAGGCGGTATACGGCTTTGGTTACAATTTCATCAGCCGATAAACAGCCGAACGGAAGTTTCTTTCTACTCGATGTGGAGTTCCTATTCTCTGTTAGTCTGTACAAGATGGTTGTGTCATCATCGTTTGGTTGTCTTCTCCTTACCTACAACACAACAGTATCGTCAAATTCTTAAATGAGTTAGCATCGCAAAAATGTAGCAACTTCAAGTAAATGATCACGAATCTTACTAAATATGCTTGATTTCAACGGGAACCGAAGTGTCGATGCCTTTATTTTTAGCTCCCTGAGTTGCTTTTTACTTGGTTTCTCAATTTTTGCAATGCTACTTTCTCCTGTCAATAGATCGGATCCTTTCTTCACCTTTTCATGATAAACAGCTGGCGGTGCAAGCCTTAGCTGAGGCATGGTTTCTATCTGAACCAGTCTTTGGTCTTTCTGAAGATTAGACAAGATCTCAAACTGCAGAATGTAGGTTGAGTTTTTAATTAATCACTAATGTTTATGATAAAAAAGGAGAAGTAATAAATAAGATGCTGGTTTACCCGTGATATTTGTTGAAGCCCATAGGTATTCTCATAAAAGTCGTCATTTGGATGTAAGATGCTATTTCCAGGAGCACGCTGGGGTCTGTTCGGAGCTGTATTTAGTAAACCATTATCTGGAACAGCCGATCTATTTCTAGCAGCCTGAGTATTCTTCTTAGGCATACAAACAGGGCATCCAGATAGGTGGACTTTACTTGATGATTCACCCTCCAGAACTTCACAATCAAGATGAGTAGCATGACCACAACTGAAAACACGGATACGGAAACTGGAATTTTTTGCTAACGGACAGTTGCATACACAACATATAACTCCTCGGGGCGCATAGCCATGAGATGCCCCCTTCTTAAGCAAGCTCATTGTATAGAACGTGTCGTCCTCGATCAATGATTTGGCAGTATTCTGAAAGAAAAAGACGGAATTTGAATCAGCACCGATATCGGTTTAGCTAATTAAGACAAGCAAGAAAAACAGAACTCATTCGTGACTTTTCATGACTAAGGAAATAAAGTGCAACATGAGAAGCAAATTCCTGTAACATTGATGCATAAAACACAAAAACTATTATGAATACCAGAATTCTTCTTTCAAAACCATATGTTCCGAGCATCCCCAAAATGGTGATCTTAAAATCACCAAATTCTTGGCTGCCATTATCAGAAAGGAGTTTTGACATGATAGTTGGGAGGCGAACATATCCTATCATTCCCTCAACAATATCTTTGATAAAGACGGAGAACAATTTCCTTAAGATATGTGCACCCTTGTGCGACTTGGAGATTTTCCACTTGATTACCAGCGCCTCATCATCCCCTTGTGAGCCTAAGGTTTCAGCAGCTAGCATACCAACATAATTCTTTCCTTTCAATGTGCTTTTGTCAGAATAGGAATCCATCAAAGGCTCACAAAACCTACATTATGAATCCAAGGTTGTCAATGTTAGCAAGGCTAGTGGTGCGGACTGTAATAGCATTACCATGCCTGCTATTAAAAAGTAAAATTCCACAGAGTTGCCAAGAACACATGTATCCAAAATACAAGGTTATGCAAATTATGATCAATGATATTAACTTACGAGTCAAGTAATCGGAACCACAGAATTTCTGATTCATCAGGTTGCAAACGAGGCGTGTTCCGTTGGCACAATCCTATGCAAGCATGTAATACAGTGCGGATGTTTTCCACCTGTAAAATTGAATTGTAACATCCATAAAGTTTCCAAAAAACCACATGCTAAGGAATTGCATATAAAAAGTAGTCATGTTAATCTACATACCTCCTCCATATTCAAAAGAGTACTAAAGTGATCAATATTGGTGGAACCATTTAGGTTCTTTTTTGAAAGCACACTTTCCACAGCAGTTTCAAGCTCAGAAAAATTATCATCGAGACCAGACAGTGTAAGTAAAAGAGCACTTCCAACGTCACCAACCCTTTCCAATAAAAAGGCAGCAGCATCAATTATCCCATGCTCCTGGCACAGGCGTAAACATTGTTCCACTCGATAGCTATCAAAAGTCTCTAAGAACTTCAGAACGGAATTGCGCTCATATTGGCACAATAACTGCAGTAATAAAATGCAAAAACTAAGGTTCTTACACATAGAGAGAATAATAAGGTGATAACAACTTCATCATAACAAACACAATATGGGAGCACTAAGCAAGCTCAAGCAACACACGGAAAACAGAGCACAGCTATATCATAACCCAAGATAAACAAACAAGAAAGACCTAGGACAAATCTAAATGAATACAATATTATTATAACTATGCCTAATCCTTTGGGCATATTTATTTGCTTTTCCTTTCTCGGGAGCAGTGAACACCAAATGTGAGTAAAATAATGATACACTACAAAGACCATCAAAATTAGGTTGAACAAAACAACCTTTTGTCAGGTACTATTAGGAAGGTCCATGTGCTTACCTCAAAATACAGTTCAACCATATCATCTGTCACATGAATAGGATTATTCCGCATAAGCTTAGGAAAAGCAGAAATTTTCTCAAAGTAAGCATCTCTCATTCTTCTCCCATTAAAAGGCTCAATATTATCATCTTTTCCTAAGTAAGAAAAGTCCAGCGTTCCAGATGAATGAACTTCAATTACTGTCTTCAAATATAGAAAAAGGCTTTTTGGATTGGCATGTAGTTTAGAAAGGATCTCTGGATCTTCAATATTAAAATGGTCAACTATCAACATGAATGCGCACTCTCTGCAAAAGATCCATAATATCAATAAGATCAATTACAGAAGTTTCTAACGAGAAGAAAAGCCAGCAGCAGTGTTAAACAACAAAAAACAAAACCATAAACTAAGAAAACAAAGTTTACCTGCTTAAGATGACCAGCTCTGGAATCCTGGCCAAGACAGCTGATCGAAAAGTATCCAATTCTTTTTCTTTCAACTCCTCTAACATATTGTTGATGTAGGAGAAGGTATGAAGAGGCTCATCAATGTCTTTCATATAGCTGTCCATAGCAGCAAGATATTGATGTCTGATTGTATAAATTAGGCCACAAACCTGAGATGCACATCAAAGCAAACAGCATGAAAAACCAAACACACAGGAAATGTAACAAAAAGAAAAATATTAAAGATACCTGATAAAAGTCAGCTTGCTCGCACAGTTGTAACACATGAGATGCCTTCCAATCGGACTCAGGCACAGCCTCTAGGAGGGCTAGCACCTGCTTCTCTCTCTCTTTTGAGATTTCAGTACTATTTGTAGGAATATTGGGTGGAAAAGAAACTTCTGCCGTCAAGTACTCCAAAATCTGACTCAAAACACTCTGAGAAACACAAGCTTTTCTGCATGAAACATAGTATGCAATGAATTCAAATAGATGTCCCACGTCCTTCTTTGAAGGCCATGCTTCTCCTGAACCAATATCATCACTGCTAGTGGATTCGCGTGCTTCGAATATGTGCTTTTCAATAATTATAACGAGTGCATTTATGGTGTTCTGAACCAATAAGTTTGGGCTTTCATCCATTGCACCACTTTCTTGCATCACATCCATATTTGAACTAGCACCAACATGTGAAGTAAGGTCATTCATGGGATTCTTGTCATCTACAAAAGCACATCTCAGGACATCTAGAGTAGCTTCAGTATCTAACACTAAGAGATGATGCAGGTTAAGAAACATTGGCCTTGACGACAAATTTGCTGCTGCTTGAATATTTGAGGCATCAGATTTCTCAAGTAAAAATTGCACAAGTTCTGCCCTAAGGGATGTCAATCGTGTAGGAGGAAGAACCCCGTGTCCTGCAAACAGGATGCTTCAGTGTTTTCACCACTAAATAAAACTCGGTAAACAAATTAAGCACATAATTTATGAATTAACTGCTTAATAGTCACTTAGCCTGGTTTCTATGTAGGGCAACTATATAGTTTAAGGATACCAAACATATTACGTTTCGTAAAAAAATAGTGCAATATCCTCGTGCAACAGAAAAACTTGAAATCTTATAAACTTGTGAATTAAGGTTAATATAGTGGGGAAAAAAACTAAACCATTCATTTTGCAAAGTGATGAGAGAGCTACTCATTTACTGAAGAGGCTGATAAAGAATGAAATCAGATACAAATTGCAGGGCACCTTGATATGGATTGGATGTGTAACTATCCTAGTATATATTAGAAGCCAAGGTCATACTACATCTTAGTGAATACCATCAGAAAGGAACTAAGTCTGAGATTTTAATGAGGTAAGATGCCCTCCAAATAAATGCATACCTGGTGGAAAGGCAAGACCAGTAAAACAATACTTCAAATAAACAAGCATCCTGTACCTGTTATCAAGAATTTGCATTAGAAAGGTAAGCACTCAGATTCAGGAATCGTTAGTGCACAATATGTATACACACATCAACCAACAGAAGTGTAATTTACTTTCTTAATCAAATTCAGTAAAACTAATGTTAATAAAGTTCTATTTGGGTGTTTCATAACAGTATTTTACTCCTTAAGGTTACATATCCTAAGAAAAAACTAAAATTCTGAAACCAATATCAGAAAGACTTATTTTCTTTATCAAATTCTGGAAACGGAAGTGTAATTTATTTTCTTAATCAAATTCAGTGAAAATAATGTTAATAAAGTTCTATTTGGGTGTTTCATTACAGTATTTTAGTTCTTATGTTTACATATCCTAAGCAAAAACTAAAATTCTGAAACCAATATCAGAAAGACTTATCTGTAAGACGTCTCTTAATAAAACAAAGCACCTCAAAGCATTTAACTTTTTATCTATTAATACACAATTATGAATATCAAGGCCATGTACCCAAGGGGAGAAGCAGTCTCTTTCTCAGCATTTCGCGAAACTATCAAAAGTTCCTCTAAAGGTGCTCTGAAATCATCCAATCCTTTATTGAAAAGATACACAAGGGCACCATATAACCCATGTTCGCGGCACAGTCTAACAACCTAAAAATACAAAAGATAGTGAAAACTTATCATTTCTAGTGGAAAAACATAACACTTACATATGTTGAACAAGGAGACAATGAAGAAAAACCTGATTGAAGTCCAAGGAAGAAATGTCCATGTGAAGAACACATTGTTCTACTCTTAGCAGCCACCCTTTGGCACTATAGTGCTCAACCAGTGCTTGCATAATCTTTTAAGTGCAAAGGCGAACAATAAGAAGAAGAAAAAGAGAATCCAATCCATGCATAATTTATCAACCAGTAACGTAACTTTACTGACAACCAAGGTTAAACATCGAGCATTAAACCATACCTCAGGAGGTAGAGATCCCAACATATCCCTAAGTATATATGGCTCCAAAAGCTCCAAAAATGTATCTACAAGTACAAAAACAAACCAATGGTCAAAAGAGTTTTTATTGTCTCTCCAGAATATAGTCAATGTAAGTGGCATCAAGGTTAGGAATTAGAGATACAAAACAAAAGCAGACAGTGAGTGAAAAAACCACAAGTTCCACAAACAACAATTATTCTACTCCTATTGCTCCAATATGGATGTCTCACTGCCAAGGAGCAGTAATTCAACTTGAACCCATTTAGTTGCTCTTTTTCCTTTTCTGTTTTAGAAAGAGAGATTTTTATGGGTTTTTGGCTTACATTTCTATAAGGTACGAGAGAGTATTTACTTCAAATTCCCAACTAAAGTATTTCTTTTCCTGCAATCATAAACATTACCTCTATGCTGAACAGCCACAAATTTTGAGTAAACTTCATCAAAAAGGATGTCAGTCCGCTGTATATGGACGCAATATTCCACAGCAACACCACCAACACGTGTGAATTGTTCTTTTATTTCATTGTGCACAGAACTACTCTCACTCTTTGAGCCATCTTGTTGTTCCACTTTCCCAATTTGGTTGCCAAAAGCCACCGAAATATAAGAAAATACTTCATCTACATATGACAAAAGCAACTCTGCCAAATAGGGCATTATTGCTTCCCGTACAGCATCCACTGATTTAGGCAGGTCAATAACGCCATGAGCATGGCCATCATAAAGTGTCATTGCCATGTTCAAGGCACCCATCCAATCACCTGCACTACGCAGAACATGAATCCGCTCCTTCCATGGAAGAAGACGAGAAACAATAAGACGTGTGGGTCCGAGTATGTATACAGAAGCTCCTCTTACAGCTACACAATTTTGATAAGCTTTCTCAGGGTTCCCAAAGATATTTGTAAAGTGAGTATGATAGGCAATCAGATCATCTCCCCCGTAACCATCAACATCAAAACTAGTTTGATGTATCAAAGTACCATCCTTTGCAAACAAAAGAAGTTTTCCTGTTAATGTGAGTATCACCAGCATCTGCACCATAATAAAATCTGTATAAGCTCAATTTAAAGAGAGAGTTTTAAACCGAAGAGTAGACTCAAAACAACAGAAATGAATGCGAACACCACTACAGAGTGGGATCTTGTAAGTTACAGAAAAGAACATAGGATGAAACACATACATGATCATCCAACCATGCCACGCCTACGGCAGTGCTATCTAAGGACCAGTTTCCATACACTTTTAGCTCTTTTTGGACCAACTTTGCAACTTGAACTTTCCGATCCCAGGCAACTGCCAGCAATGAAACTCTATCTCCAGCTGCACTTGTAGGTATATTGTCTGCAAACATTCAATTCTTTTATATGGCTGTCTATATGAAATTGGAGAAAATGATTGAAACCATACCATTCGATGAATTGAGTGAATGTTGGGTGCATTTCCATGCGGTGTAAGGCAAGGAACCCTCACGAACTCCATCTGGTTTTGACAGTTGGGCATATATTTTCAAAGTGGGAGTGAGTCGGACCTGCAACAAAAGTACGGTCTCCATCAAGAAGCAAGCATATCTTCACAAGAAAAAAAGTATGTGGAATCTGTGCATTTCTCTGAGGACGCCGTACCACCAAAGCAGTTTGACAGGTGGCGAATATAACCACACCTTCTTCAACTAAAGAGGAGCCTTCATTGAATAGTTTCCAACCAGCTTCTCCCCCAACTACACCTCCCATCATGCTCCCAATGCCACTGGATGATGCTGAAGCACTTCCCTGTGAAGTTGGTAATGCACCTCCATAGGATTCTTCAAAAAGAAGAGGTGAAGCTGACAGCACAGTACCAGTTTTTTGTCCATCAAGAAGGCACTACCACAATCAATTAACATGAAGTCATAAAACAGGTAAACTATAACATTATTGCATCCCGCATGACATCTCAGGACCTCTAACATCAAGATAATTAAGTAGGATCAAGTCTTCACCTGTGACTTGATGGAAAACCGGTTTAGCAAGGGAAATACCGAGGAAATATGCAATAAAACCAGGCCCTTACTATCACCAGTGATTGCTTTAAACTGTCGTGTAAACTGTGAGTCCTGGCCTAGAAAAAATGTATGCACTACCGGTGCAGTGTGTTCCCCAGTAATAACTTTTGCTGCTGACGCCTTCTGGACATCCCAAATAGTAATATGGCCATCACCATAACCAGCCAATAAAAGATCACCTTGCTGATTGAAGCAAATAGATGTGACTGCTGCATGAGATCGATCACCTTGTAAACCAAGCATTAGCATCTGAATAAAAAGGGAAGTAAGGAAAAAAGTTAGACTGTCAGATTAACATATTGACATCATATTTCTCTTTAAAAGGGATACTGAAACATATTAAATCTACAGAACAAGTCATGTAATAAACCTGAAAACTAAAACAACCTTTGCATCCATGTTGTCAACATTATGAGAAGAGTATCTACTAGGCACAACAACAATAACACCTTTTGACATTCCCACTGCAATGTAATTAACATGAACAGCCAAGGCTTGTGGGGATCCATAATCCCGCCTAAACCCCTTAGATGAAATGATACCTGTAACAACATTATTAACGTTAACATCAAAGTAACCTAACGTGGTAGAGCCTCTACGAACACCCTCCAGTCTCATTGGCTGAGCAGCTGCACCCTCCTCCCAATGCAATCCAGTATAAGCTTGTTTGCTCTCGAGCTCTTCAGCCAATTCAAGCGGCTTCAAAAAGGGCTTTAACTTCTTTTCGGCCCTTTTACTAATCATCTCACTCTCCAATCTTCCAATCCTCTCCTCCACAAGCTCTGCAATGTCATTTTCCACATCATCCCCATGTCCATTGGTGTCAATTGCTGGCTCTTCCAACAGCACTGCAGCCGAATCCTCCTCATTGCTTACACCATTACCTATCTCTATTGTGCTAGAACGATTTACACCTAACAATTCAGAATTATCCTTCTCAAGGGATACATTTTCATCTTTGTCATCAGTGCAAGATGGAGAGGAAGCTCTAGAGTGATCATCTTGGATGCCTGACTCTTCCACTGGAAGCACATGCTCAGCTTCTACTTGAAATTCTACTTCCGTTTGTACATCTTTATTACTATTTAAAACCTCACTATTAATCTCCAATTTCTCATCTTTTCTAGAAATGTCCTTATCTTTGACCAATTTCTCATCTTCCTCTACCAATTTCTCACCTGAGGTGCTTCTTTCTATGCTTAGTAGCGCACTTGAGTCTCCGTTTGATGAACTGGAAACTGCATCGTGATCATCGCTGACAGTCGAGGCCGATTCCACAATATCTAGAACATTCTCGGCGGTTCCACTGCTGACACTGCTAGCTCTCCTCGACTTGATCGCGGCCGCGTGTGGCGTCAGCATTGAGCGTGACGCGGCCGCCGCAGCAGCCAGGGCAGCACCTGGCTTGGCGTTGGATCTCACACCCCCGAACAAAGAAGGCAACGGTCTCGAAGTGGAAGAAGAAGAAGTAGGAACAGGAACTCTCCATACCGGATCAACCGACTTGGCCCGGGAGAAGGAATTTACAGAGGTTTGCGCTTGTGTTGTGGAGTCCTGGGAAACGACGTAGTTTTGGGAGGAGGGAGGGAGATCTGAGGAGCGACGAGTAAGGTTGTTTTGGGAGGGAGGGGGTAATGGTGTGGAAGAATCGGAATCGGAATCGGAGTCGTTGAGGATTTCATCGAGGGTGCGGTGAGGGACGGAGAGGAAGGTGGGGGAATCGGAGTCGGAAGTGGAGTGGGAGTTGAGGAAGGAGTCGAGGTCGAGCTCCATGTGAGGTTTGGTACCGCTAATGGTGAGTTGCTTAGTCATTATAAAATTGGATAGATAAGTACAAGTCTTTTCATGTTCATTTTACTGCTGTTTTGGTGGAAGGAGAAGAAGGAGCTTGCTTTTGAAAGATACAGCTGTCCGTCTCTTATCTGGGATCAATCACGGCGGGAGCGATACCGTAGCGGCGTAGCCGCTCCCATTCAAGCCGTCGACTTCTTCCGGTGAGGTCAGATAGTAAACCATGTAAACCGCTGCGTTGAGGCAAAGGATGTCATGTCACGCAGCACGGTACCCAGTGCCTTCAGGTTTAAAACAAGGACATAGTCACTCCTTTTAACCACACAA
>NBIL01010738.1:0-17992 GCA_002752925.1 Viola pubescens var. scabriuscula
AACTTGTTTTCCCCTTCTGTTTTCCTTGTTGATATGTTCACCATATATTGAAGCAGTTGATGACAAACTATAGGGTCCTCAAGGATGAAGGAGTATATATCCTGGTAAATGCATCCTAACTTTCAACTATTGCTTTCTTTGCTTCATGCACTAAACTAGTCACGTTAAAAGCTGCAGGTTACATATGGAGCTCCAGTATATCGCCTACGATTGTTGAGAGACTCGTGTATGTGGGGGATAAACTTCCATGTCATAGGTTCATTATTCCTGTCTATTTTTCAAGCTGCTTATTTGTTTCATGAACTGAGATATTTTTTGTGCCTTGCTGGCTGCTACCTTTGCCATGTTCAACAACTGAACTACATGAACTCTTAAACTAAAATTAAGCTTTCCGACTTCCATTTGATATTTGTATTCCGACTTCCATTTGATAACTCCATTTGATAACTTGCCTAAATGCTTCTTGTTTAGTTTGTTGGTTGTTATTGTTTATATAATGCTGTTCGTTTTTTGCAGACCATTTTTTGAAATGAATTTATGACCCAATCTTACTGCTTGCATTTTGCAGGCAAGCCTCCATTAGATGGAGGATCTGAACATCCTACCTTGGAGTTGACAAAGCCTATTCCTTTGGATGACAATGGAAGCTCAATGGAAGCAGTGCTTGGAAATAACCCTGACGTCCATTACATTTATGTTTGTACAAAGGTTGGTGAAAGCTACTCCCTTCTTTGGGCAATTGTGCTTCCTCTATGTTGCTACTCAACCAAAGTTATGGGATCTGGTTGGCTTTACAGATTTTGAGTTAGTAATGTATATATATTGGATAGTGTATTTTCTAGTATCTGTTTTCTGTTTACAAGTGGCTAGATACAGTGACATTAATTTGACTGCAACTTTTATTCCTAGCAGCACGAATGTTCGAAGATGGAGCCAAAGCATGAGTAAGGATGCAGCATGCATATCCACATTTTTGCTGTTTTTTATTTATTTTTTACTGTGAAACAGTTGAATATATTTTGTACTGAGGAAAAACTATAGCTTTAGTGCATGTTCTGTATGTTCTTCCTACTGTGAGCTGCCCTAACTTTCTTGGACGATATCAATTTCTTCAATTAATAATACATCGATCTGATTGTAGTGGAACGAACTATGGGCAGTATAGTTTGTGATTTTGGTCTTTGAATGGTGACTTGTGTGAGTTTAAACTAGATGGCTAGCGTAGCGTCAACGTCTGGTATCATGATCATGAGCTGCTACCTACTGCTACTGCTACAACTTGCAAGCTGAATTCAGAAAACTGGGCTGCAATCCCGCCACTAGCTTTCGTGCAATTCGGCTTCGCGCCATTCCCTTTCTTTGGACTGGGCTCTTTATTACATACTACAAACTTTCGGTGGTCGGGAGAGTCAGCTACAAAACCCAAACATAAACTTTTTCAGGACGCAGGACACGAGGCGCGACGCGTTGCTCTATACCGATTGCCACGTCGGGTGGGACCCACCCACATAATATTTCGCGCTCTCGCTCGCTCGCTATTCTTCATTTTTTTTTGCATATTTCATCTTTTCTACTTTCTTTTTCTTTTTTTCATCTTCCTATTCTGGTTCAATCGCAGCAGGGAGGATTGAGATTGCTGAGTGTGAACGCAAATCCTACGGACATTGACTTCTCTTCTCTTTCCTTTTCCTTTCGTTCCTCAAACCCTATCCATCTCCCTCCTCTCATCTTTTTAAATTGACTGACGGTTTGATTCAGTCCCTTCCCCACCTTCGTTTCTCGCTTCCTACAAGGTTTCCGCCTCTCTTTTTTCAACCGCCTCCTACACTGATTATTCTCTGTGACTGTGCCCTGTGTTAGGATTATTGATTCGCAATTCTCTTTCAGGTTTACTTCCCGTCTCTCTCTTCGCTTTCTTTCTTTTAATTTCTTCCATTTCAGTTCTTTTCTTTTCTATTTTGTTCAAGGTTTGAGATTCTGAAACTTGAGGTTTTGTTTGATTAGACGATGAAAGAAATCTAAGGCTTGCGTTGATGGCCGATACTAGAAAATATTCTCCCGACCAACCACTAGGTTAGTTTCTCTTCTTATTTCACATCCATATCCATCCCTAACATTGCTTTGCATGCATGATGCATCGATCAATTTATTTACAGAATTTTAGAACATTTGTGGATCACTGTGTATATGGTGACTTTCATATCCTAGTCCTAGATGTACAAATGTTTATTTAATCGTTCGCACTTTACGAGCTTGTTATCACTTATCATAAGAAATTACCTTGGGAATTTCCAGATGCAGAGCAGATATTGCAGGAAGCAAGATTTCGTTGGCTCCGCCCAACTGAAATCCTGGAAATACTCAGCAATTTCCAGCTCTTTAAGGTTACTCCACAGCCACCTCTTAAGCCTCCAGGTTGTCCTCACTGCCTTATCTTATTACCTGTTTCACTGAATTGTGATAGTTGATTCTCATTACCCCTTCTTTGATGAAGCATTGACCATGTCAGTTTGTTCATGCCAACAGAAACTTAATTTTTTCTCTCTTTCTTTTTAGCTGGTTCTTTGTTCTTATATGATCGAAAAGCACTTCGCTATTTTCGTAAAGATGGCCATCGTTGGAGGAAGAAAAAAGATGGTAAAACTGTCAGAGAAGCTCATGAAAAGTTGAAGGTGTGCTGTTCAATTTGCTATTTGTAAGTTCACTTTTTTATTTTATTTTTTGGATTAGCGTCCTATGAGATCCAGTCAAAGCATCTTCTGGTTTGACTTCTCTCTCTACTGGTCTGTATAGTTTGGCAGTGTGGATGTTCTTCATTGTTACTATGCCCATGGAGAGGATAATGAGAACTTTCAAAGACGATGCTATTGGATGCTTGATGAGTGAGTGCTACTGGTTCTGCAGAGTTATTTTCTTGCAACCTCCATTCTATTTTTATGCTCGTATAATGTGATTTTGCTTCTGTTTTTGGCATTCCAGGAAGCTAGAGCATGTTGTTCTTGTTCACTACAGAGAAATAAATGAGGTATCTCTTTGTAGCAATCTTTTGAATCTCCCTCCCTTTAGAATGTTAATATTTATGAAAGACTTGCCTGAGGCAAAGATTCCCTTAGTTCTTCACTGCTTGCATATTGCAACAATAGTGTGTAAGTGAGCATGTGAGTCTAAGTATTTGTAAAGGCTTGTACTGGTGCATTATGCTCAAACTTGAGAAGTTCTACTTCAGTTTGCAACAATTCCTTCTTATACTTGCCTTCAATGTGCCATTGGTGATTAATTACTGTTTTTTGGTGTAGGGATACAAGTCTGGTGTATCAAAATTGCTAGTAGATCCAGGTGTGCATGTTGAAAACATTCAACCCAGTTTTGCTCCTTCCTTTCTGCAAACAGCCCCAGTAACCTCCATGTCTCAGGCACCTTGTTCATCAAGTCCAAACATGATTAACTGGAATGCAGAAACATTATCTTTG
Organism: Viola pubescens var. scabriuscula; assembly: GCA_002752925.1. Classification (NCBI taxonomy): domain Eukaryota; kingdom Viridiplantae; phylum Streptophyta; class Magnoliopsida; order Malpighiales; family Violaceae; genus Viola; species Viola pubescens. The sequence goes on from NBIL01010738.1 coordinate 3,471, forward strand.
GATTTTGAGGACATTAATTCCAAGAGTGCTCTAGGAGCCTCTACTTTTACCCAATCCATTGATGGCTTGTCAGACAATTCTTCTTTAATTGCTTCGGCAGTTGAAGGTAATGTACGTTGCAGACTATTCATTGTACTAATCTTGCCTTACCAGTGACATAAAAAGTTTTAAAATGAATTTAAAAGTTTTGTGGGGTGTTGTTCTTTTTTGCAATCCAGCAAAAGCATTTTTTCCAATTTCTCAGATTACCTACTTCCATTATGTGACTTCATCATATGTGTTGAAAGGCTTTTACCTCTTCTCCATGTTCCAGTTGTGGATTATGAAACGTGTGACTGGTTTATTCTTTCCAGGATTTCCTGTTCTACCAAGACATTTTACTGGACAGTGCTTTGTTGGAGTCAAATCTGATTACAGCACAGGATCATCTTTGTGGCCAGAGATTTGCAGCTCTACCACAAGTTTGCATGGTGTTCATGACCAGAAATTTTGTGTGGGAAAACCTAGTGGAACTGAGTTTGTGACCCATAAGCTAACAGATGCTGCGCTAAACGGTGACAGATCAATTCCGGTTACTTTGGTTACTGCAAATAACTTTAGGAATGATTCTGAGAAGGTAATGCAGGTCTGTCATTTTCAGTTTGGCAGCGTTCTCTTTCTATCTGACTACTTAATGTTTTCTGTTTGATTTTCATCTAAATCAATGCTTTTTATGGACTAAATGCAAAAGGATTTGTCAGTTTTTCTGAGGTGGCTGAGTAGCTAAACTTAATATATATGTTTTTTCAATCTCAAAGTAAGTCGGTTGGTTGGTTATTCATCCAAACAAGAAAAAGAATGTAAGTTGGTCCTGCATATGCATAAAATTTGCTTGAATTATCCATGTAGCTCTGCATTTTCAATCTAATTGCACACTTAGGAATTGCCGTTCCATGCACGTTATCATTCGCCTTATGAATGTCATCCCACATCTGTATCACTATGGTAATATTGGTTTCAGATATTTGGTGTGTTTTCATCTCTTGTGAAAGATAATCAACAGATTTAACTTAGTCATCTCATTGTTCTAAATTCAACTCATTGCACCTTGTTTTGTTCATATTCTTGTTATTGCTTCCTGGATTGAAAATTTGCAAAGTGATGCATTCAATTTTGTTTTTGTGCAGGAGCATGACTTCAATTTAATTCCATCCCAATTCCATGATCATTCTGGTTCTCAAACAGCAGCTCCTTCTACCACCAAAGTCCAATTAGCAGGCAAAGATGGCAGTGCAAACGCTACAGGATCAGGAGAGCTGAAGAAACTTGACAGCTTTGGCCGTTGGATGGATAAAGAAATTGATGGAGATTTTGATAATTCTCTGATGGCCTCTGACTCGGGCAATTATTGGAATTCAATTGGTGCTGAAAATGATGGGAAGGAAGTTTCTAGCTTATCACATCATATGCACTTGGATATAGAGTCATTGGGCCCTTCTCTTTCTCAAGAACAGCTATTTAACATTATTGATTTCTCACCAGACTGGGCATATTCTGGTGTTGAAACAAAGGTTTGTCCACTTATCTTAGACGAGTCTCTTTTTTTCCTTTTCAGTAGATGGTGGGTTAAAACTATGGCTTACATTTACTTATTTGCCATGACCTTGAGGACTTCAAATAGAAGTTTATGCTGAATAATAATGACTCTTATTTGTCAGGTGTTGATCATTGGCTCATTTTTGGGTTACAAGAAGATTTATAGCAACTCTAGATGGGGCTGTATGTTTGGTGAAGTTGAAGTGCCTGCAGAGGTTTTGACTGACAATGTTATCCGATGTCAAGCTCCTTCATGTTCTACTGGGAGAGTTCCGTTCTATCTGACTTGCTGCAACAGATTAGCATGCAGCGAGGTGAGGGAATTTGGATATTGTGGATATCCATCTGGGATTATTTCTTCTAGTGTAAGAAGTAATCAAGTTGAGGAACTCCAATTTCAAATGCGTCTAGCAAAATTGCTATGTTTAGACTTGGGGTTGAGCAGGTTGAATTGCTCTGCTGATGCTTGTGAAGGGTGTGGGCTAAGAAGGACCTTATCTTCTATGAGAAATGATTGTAAAGGCGATTTGGAAAGCATGCCTGAGAATTCTATGGTCTCTGTAAGCAATCACATGAACTGTAGAGACAAATTGATTCAAAGTTTACTGAAGGATAGGCTCTGTGAGTGGCTTGTCTATAAAGTTCATGATGGAGGTAAAGGACCAAATGTCTTGGACGAAAGAGGCCAAGGAGTTATCCACTTGGCTGCTGGTCTTGGATATGAATGGGCCATGGACCCCATTGTTGCTGCCAGTGGCAATCCAAATTTTAGAGATGCACAAGGAAGAACAGCTCTTCATTGGGCATCATATTTTGGGAGGTCAGATTGCTATTCTGAGTTCTCTTGTAGTTCCTTGATTTAGAACTCTATTGTGTAAGGTCTTACATAATCTCTCATGTTTTGTATTAATTATATTATTTTTCGCTAAGGGCTATAGATTCTTTGCTTGGGGAAATTTGTATCTCAATCCCCCCTTTGTTGTTGATTTTTCCTTCCAGGGTTGCAATAAAATCTTGGACAATTTCCTTTTAAACCATTTTACTGAAAATCCATTATTTTTTTAATTTATATGCTTGAAATGTTTATTTCAAGCCCCTTGCATGAATCCCAATTACGACAGTTTAATATTTGTTACATTCAGAAGAATCATCAATACCTTGATAAAAAAAAATGATTTTATAATTGTTTTCTTAAAATTTCTTTATTAATTATTAACTGTTGCTCTTTTCCAGAGAAGAAACAGTCATGGCACTTATTAGATTGGATGTGGATCCAACTGCTGTTGATGATCCAACCCCTGCATCTCCAGGGGGTCACAGTGCTGCTGATTTAGCGTCTTCTCAGGGACATAAAGGGAATGCTGGATTCTTGGCTGAAGCATTTCTAAATAGTCATCTTTCTTTATTGGGATATCAACCAAGCTGAGATGGTAAGCTTTGCTGCATTTAATGCCGTAGAGAAAGCTAGTGAGGTTGCATCACAAGTTACTGTTCCATCAGACGAGGGAGCACAGGAGCAGCTTTCCTTGAAAGGATCCCTTGCTGCAGTAAGGAAATCAGCCAATGCTGCTGCTCTTATTCAAGAAGCCTATCATGCCAAATCTTTCCAACATAGACAACTATTTCAGTGCAGAAACAATAGTTCTGAAGTTTCACTTGACCTGGCTGTTCTAGGTCCTTTCAAGGCTGTTCATAAACGGAATCATTTTGAAGACTATTTGCATTCTGCAGATATAAAAATCCAACAAAGTACCGTGGCTGGAAGGGAAGAAAAGAGTATCTGAAGATACGGAATCGAATTGTAAAACTTCAGGTACAAATGACATTTATAATTTATAAGTATATATGTGTGTGGAAATAAAGGAAATTGTTGATTCTGTGTTTGCTTTTGGGCTCATGTGAAGGGATATCAGGTTCGTAAACAATATAGGAAGGTTATTTGGTCTGTTAGTATTGTTGAAAAGGCAGTATTGCATTGGAGGCGGAAACGTCCTGGTTTGCATGGATTTCAGTTGAAAGAAACAGGAGATTCAGTGCCAGAAGCAGAGATAACTGAGTTTCTCAGAATTAGCCGTAAGCAGAAAGTTGCTGGAGTTGAGAAGGCTCTAGCAAGAGTCACATCAATGTTCCGTAACCCAGAAGCACGAGATCAATACATGAGGCTGGTTACAAAATTTGAGAATCTGAAGGTAATGTTATATCCATACTGTTAAACTAATGTTTTCTGCTAAAGCTTGTTGGATCATCCACTCATTTCATCCCTCACAAATACGCATTGCTGGTTGAATTGTTGTTCGTTTTTCAGGACAATGGATATTCTTGAATTTTTCGTATTTTGACCAATGAGCTTATAGCTTCTCAAGGTTCTGGGTTCTAGTCCCTGGGAAATGGGTTTGTACAATCGTTTTGAAGTTGAATTCAATGACCTGGGGATTGAGAATTCAGGTGGAAATAGCACACTTGGTTGTACAGTATTTCCCCAGAACTTGAGTCTGCTTCTACCCAACATTTGGGTGGTTGTGGTTTGTGTGGGTTGATGTAATAGAAGATCTGATGAAGGGAGCTGGGTCGAGGAGAAGGTTTAGGTTAGATCTAACGGGAGGAAGAGTGAGAGGGACGAGGGGAGTATTTTTCTTTTTTTTCTTTTTTTTCTTTTTGTGAACAATAGATATTTCTTCCTTTCCTTTCTAATTTCTATCGAGCAAAACTCAAACTTGGGATGCTTCTTATTTACGATCTTTAAATTGCATAATTATAAAATTTATTATTCGTCGTTTGTAAGCTGTAATGAAAGAATCTCTTGAAAGGTAAAGAATGGTTTAGGGATGAGTGATGAGTAAATGGAGGGATGGCATTTTCAACTAGTTTTGACTTTTTAGAACCAAGTTTGCAAGTAACAACTGACGTCATTTTTACAACGCCAGCTTCTTCATTCAGCCATTCCTCTCTTCATTCATTAGCTCTCGAGAGTAACCAAGCCAAAGAAATAAAGGAACTGGTGTAACTTTTCAGGTAAAGCCCAATATAAACCCCTATGCACAAGCGCTGTGAGCTCTATTTCTTGTACAATAACATTTTCTCGGTAATATTAATGTGAAACTTATCACTATTTTTTTTATCGGCTCAAATTTGCAAATTAATCGAACCAGGTGCGGAAACGTGATGAGCTGTTTTCACTTTTCCATTCTGGCATACCTATATTTTGATTCCAAGTTATTAGATTTGCGATAGTGAGCAAGTTCATCATTTACATGGAACCTCAGCTTTTCAGAGTTCTCTAACCTCTTCGTTAAATTATCATCGCCAATTTTCAGGACCTTTCCCCTGCCAAATCAAAGAAAACAAGAAAACTTTAACTCATATAATTGGCTAGTTATCAAGACGCAGAAAAAGAGAGAATTTATAGGTACACGCCTTGTTCTTTGACGTCTGTTGAACCCTTTGTGTACTTCGCGTTCCCAGAATGGTTTTCACCATCTCATCCATTTCTGCTACTCTTTTCAGCAGATTGCTTTTATCCACCTACGGAAGAAAAAAAAAACTTCATTTAAGGCAACCTGCAACCCACTAACAACTCTAAATTTTTTTTTATCATGCACACCTTCAACATTTCATTCTGTGCAGAAAGCAACTGATCTCGCTCTTGAAGCTGCTCTATTGTCACCTCTGCTCCAAGTATATCTGCTTCTTTCTTGTTTATTTCAGATATGCAGCTGCACATTGGATCGATGGTGTATTGAGCAACTATTGAGAGTTAACATTGTAATAGTAATGTGAAAATTATAACATGTGGGATAAGGGGCCGAACCTTTCTCTTTCCTCAGTTAGATCAATGATCTGTTCCCGTAACTTCTGGATTTCTTGCTCCTAGAATGTAGAAAAAAAGGCTGTCAGTACTACTTTGACTAAAAGACAATGAAACAGATTTCTGTCAAACAAATAAAACCTTTGCATGGGATTCTTCAGCTTGATGGTAAGCCTCCTCCACAATTTTTTGAACTTGGTACTGGTCAATCAAGTTCTACAATATGCAAAGAAAGATGCAATCAAATGAAAAATGTAGCTATGAGAACTCGTTATTAAATGCTCAGAGGGTTGAAGTAGATGTAAGCTTTGAGCTTACTGCATAGTTCGTCATGTCCAATTTGACACCAAGTAAATCCCGAATGACATCATGTGTCATGCTTTCTGCTGCTGCCAGCCTAGAGTTCAGCAGACACACCTGGTCCAGTATAGAGTTGAGTCAATTTTTCCATGAACGAAAGAATGGATTTAGTCATGTTTTGTGTGCATGCCGACACATTTGTGTTCAAATGCTAATGGATCACAAAATTCAGACTATTAAATATTTACTGGAACACATTCAGTTATCTATAATTTAACACAATTTCTGGAACACGGAAAGAAATGCATGGCAAAATAATTAATGATAATAGCTACTTAACCTCTTTTTGCTCACTGGCCAGCAATGCTTCTAGCTCCTCGATTCGGAGCCTTGCAACTGACAATTCCTGATCCTTCTCCAAATTCCTTTGCGGAACCAAACTTGCAATACATCTGAATGGTGAACTTGAACCTCTAGGCCTACCAGAGAGTTTTTCACTTTTGTCAAGTATTGGTGCCACCAATGCTGAGTCGGGTAACTTTGTCTTGACTTCTCGAATCCTAGTTTCCAGTGCCTTATACTGTGGCAGTCAACAAATGACAGAAAATGACAGTCAACAAAACTTAACGAAACGTGTGATGTTTATCTTTCTGTTCAGCGTTGGTCAGCACCCCCATCAAATGATACTTAGATCAAACTAGTACAGAGCCCCCATTTCATATTTTAGGAATTTCTCAAATGATAAATAAGCATGATAAAATATGGGAACGTACCTTTTGTTGGTACTGTGATGCCTGGGCTTCAGAATGCAATAGAAGCTCCTTAATGTGGTCTTTGTACTGTTTAATCTTCAAGATATAGAAAAGATAGTTAATAAAACTTGGGAAACTTGATATGAAAGATATGTAAGCAAATTGTGAGACTGCACCTCTTTATCCCTTTCTGCAATATCGTTCTGAAGAAGTTGTATCTGATTATGAGAATCATGAAGCTCTAGTAACCTACTGCATAGTTGTCTGTATCAGAAATAATTTCCATGTCCAAGTATAGTATAAAGAAAACGATATTTAAGTAAAAGAAAGCAGTAGTTTCAGTTCCAAACCTAGATATATGGTCTTCACTTTGAGCATCATTTGTGTCTTCAGAATCCATGACATCGGTAATGTTTTCTACTGCCGATAATCTCACTCTCAGAGACCTAAGTTTTGTTTCTAATGAATCCCTGATCAAACGATATCCTTCTACTTGCTCACCCATTTCATAGACCTAGAGGATGGAAATATGGCATCTCAGTTGCTTTAAAGACGACAACGAAGAAAACATTAAAAAAAATCTAAAATCAACCCACTTAACCATGACATTAACCTTTTTCTCCAATACATTTATTGTACACTCGAGCTCCTCTACAGAATGCTCTAAAATCTTGACCTCCTCTTCCTTTTGCTCAGCATATATTTTACTAGCCTCTGACTCCTACAAAAGTTGGAGTTTAAGTCCAAATATTCATCGATGTCCATCCAAGCAAACGTGCTTGGTATGTTAGAAAATAACTATATGTATCAAGTACATACCTGACGAGCTTCAACTGCAATGGCTGCATTTTCGTCAGCTAATGCAAAGGTCATCTCAAGCTTTTCATTCAAAGAGAAAATTTCTTCACGTAGCTGGTCCCGCTCACTAGAGACCTTAAATAAGTCTTCCTCAAGCCTTTCATGTGTAGAGTGCTCCTTCCTCTCAGCTGAAGAAGTCAAGTGAATGATTTCTCTCTCCAAGTTTTTTATTATCTCCTGCTGTTCTTCCAATTTATCTTCAGTTTCAGATTTCTTGAGATAAAAATCTTTCAGAAGTGTCCTCAACTCAGCATTTTGGTCTGACAAAGTATCTATTGTTTCCCTAGCCTGCTCAAGGTTGGAATTCGATACAAACAAAGCATTTTGAGTATCCATCAAAATTCCTTCTGATTCTCTATGCTTTATGAGAATGTCATCAAGCTGACTTGTTTTCAACTCTAGCTCCTGCCGAACTTTGCTCAATTCCACAATTAGTTTTTCAGTTTCATGTTTGGCGTCCATTCTATTAGAAATTGTTTCTTGCAGCAAACTAAAGTCAAAAAGCAAGCCTTTCAACAGTACTTCTTTCCTATCCAATTTTTTCTTCAGAGACATGTTCTCATATGTCATATTATCATGTGATGGATCCAGCTCCCCCTCTTCCAAACTTGTGAACATTTCAACTTCATCCTCTTCCTTCATGCCATTCTGATTAGTAAGGATAACATTATCTTGGCTGCTCAAGCTAACTTTATGTGAATCGTTCCTTCTCTGATGCCATTTTTTTTGTTCAAATGGACAGAAACCAGGTTTTACACTGAAGCTTGGGATTTTTTGGGCCAACTCTCCTTCAAGGCACTGGTGAACGACATAGAGAGAAAGTCCATTCTCCATTATCATTGAGAAAACTTCTTCCACGGATGATTGGGAGTTGCGAAAGAAGTGATGCATCTCTTTTCCCAAGGATAAGACTTCTGAATGTAAGATCTTGTATTTTTCCTCGACTTCTCTTTGTATTTGTTGAAAACATCCTTCAAGTAGAGATATAGATTTTGCTAGTTCTACGAAATCATGATTGAATTCATCCAGCAGTAATTTGTTCTCATGTTCTTTGGAACAAATTGAAGACTTGAGTTGCTCATTCTCTTCAATCAAGTGTGATCTCTCCACCATCAACTTTTCACTGGCTTGTTTCCACACACCATTCAATTGTTTTTCATTTTGATTTGCTTTTAGTAAATCATTCAACATATAATCCGCTTCTTTCATGGTGGCACGAGCTTCTTCACATTCGCTCAAGAATGCAGCAGGATTAACCTTATCATCCGCCAGTAACTGCACATTTGGGAATATTGCTCTCTGTAAGAGGTGATGACTCAAGGCATACAACTAACTGGTTTCAGATTAGTCAAATCACAAAGTAATAAGAGTTACCTTTCTGGTATTATTGAAGCAAGCGCTAGCAACCTCCATAGTCAACCCAGGAGATGGAGCCACTTCCTTCATCTCTGCCATATTGTATGTATAGGTTAATTGCATAATGTTTATACTAATCATTAATCACTAATCAACAAACTCTCCAAGAAAAAGTGTACCTTCATGGAAAGGGCCATGCATCATACAATTCTCATTAATAATTGAGACTAAATGAATGTAGAGTTTGTTGAAAGCATCAAAAGCCATATCTAACTCCTTCCTCAAGGTGGTTGCTTCATTAGGATGTGAAATTCTCAATGGCATATCAGAGTCTTCTATCTCAGGTTCAATTACGGATCCTTTTTGAGACTTTGGGTTCTTGTCAATTCTCTCTCCAGAGAAATTAGAGCTACAGGAATATGAGATCACATCTAATTTACTTTCAAAGACAATGCTTTCAGATGAAGATTCATAGACTGATGTAGAATAAGTAGATGCAGAGTCAACACTCAATCCATCTGCTTCTGCTTGACAATTGCCAGTTAAAGGGCAGCCATGTGGACCCATTTCTGTGAACATGTGATAGTTAAGAATTATTATCCTGTCATTCATCTTGACTACTTCATCTCTTATTTCATGGAGAATGTGCAATGGAATCTCACCCTTCAGAAATTTAAGTGGTTCCATTGTCTGCAATTTCACACTCGAAGATTGCAAACCCATCTGATTTTCCTTTATTTCCATAAAGTTTGTCCTCATCTCTTGAATGTCTTCAACCGAGTTCAGAACCAGCTTTGTGAATGAAGTAGAAGCATCTACAATGTCTGTGTGGAGCAATGCTATGTGTTCTTCTACATCCTTGTAAGATGCTTTAATAGCATTTTCACACTCTAAAATCAAACTTTCCAACTGCCTTTTACCCTCGCAATCATCCACAATCTCAGCATTTGCATTAACCTTCACCTCAGAAGTTTTAGGACTCTGTATCTCAGTGGGAGAAAGCACTTTTGAGACATCAATACCTTTCTCAAGGCAATTACTGCAAGAAAATTTGTGACAATCAGTTAGCCATTTTACTACCAAGAATGCTGCATCAGCTCGTTTTTCTGCTTCGTTAACAAGGTCTTCCTTAAATTTAAGTTTACTCTCTAGCAACTTTACCATGTTGATCTTTTCATTGAATAGCATGCTCAAGTAGATTGCATCATCTGTACTGTCATTCTCACCTGATTGATTCAAAACCATTGTTGCTTCCCTCAAGGAATTTAACTTCAGCTCCATTTCCATCACCATCTTTTGTGCATCTTCCAAACCTTTCTCTAGTAGTAAAATTGTTTCTTCCTTGTCAATACAAGTCCTGGCAGCCCTCTCAACATGTTCAGAAATGAAAGAATTTATTTGACTAGGAAATGAACTGGCAATACTTTCAATCTGACCAGAGGCATCTTTCAATGATTTAGAACCCTCTACGAGGAAGCTTGTTAGTTCTAAGGTTGCACTTTCCCACTCTCCACAAAGAGCTTTTATTTCCTCCTCCTTACCTGCTACAGTGGTTTGTAGTCTCCTGTTTTCCTGGATCATGCAATTTAATCTATCATTAAGTTCCACTTGGAGAGCAGTGACCTCTTCCTGCAGGTGAAGAATTGTTTTGGTAGTTTCCACCTCAACCTGCTCACAGACTAGTTCAACTTGATGCTGTTGAGATAACCAGGATGCCTGGTCCTCTTCAAATTGACACTTGTGTAATCTGGCCTCTTCAAGGTCTTTAGCAAGTTTATCCAACCTGGCTTGCAAAGCCTTACTGTTGATACCTTCAAGACGCTCCACTACTGAAGTGTCATCCTGCTTTTTGACATCATTTAATTCTAGATGAGCATTTCCAATTTCAACCATGCATTGTCTTTCATGGTATTCCTCTTTGTTTAAGATTTCCATGTACCTTTCGTTCTGCTTTTGCTGAAGCTCCAATTCTTCAATCAGTTGGATTTTCTCAGATTTCATTTGCTCAATTAGCAATATGGCATCCTCCAACTCTTTTAGAACATTGCCAGACTGGATAACACGGGTACAATCCAAGTACTGATCTTTGTTTTGAAAAGCCAAATCATCTGGCTGGTTTCTACCAATCATTGCTTGAAGCAACTGGATTTCTTGCTTCAATGCTTTATTTTCTGCCATTAGATAATGATCAGCAGGCGATAAACCTTCCCCCATCAACTCAAGCTCTTTAATCTTGTCCTCCCGCAAACTTAGCATTATTTTAGCATGCTGCAAATCCTCCTCTCTTTGGCTGATAGACAACTTAAGTTGTTTGATTTGCTGTTGAAGCTCACCAACATCACCCGAGGCATCTTCATTCACTATAGCCTATAAAGTAAACAAAACAAATCTCAACTATATCCCAATTCTCCTTAAAATATGTGTATATGTAAGTCCAAGTGTATACATTGTTCTGAATGAGTTTAGCACGCTGGGCAAACTTCAAAGTGCTTAGTGTTTCATTTGCAGAGCTGCAAGGACAATTGAAAATAAAAATTAAGAAAAAGAAAATGAGAACTACAAGAAATTCAACACAAGATTATTTAGAAACTGACCATAAAGATGGGCTAACATTTGCAATAACTGTTGTTTTTGAGTTTCCCCCTAAAGAATCCTGCATTGAAATATATTACAAACATAGAAACTTAACACTGAATTACCAAAATTATAACTACCACATCCAAAACTATGTAGAACCATCTTAAGGAGCTTAATTATTTAACCTGAAGTAGAAACGTTAGCCGAGAATCTCTGTAGGGAACATGTCTATGTTTGCCATGTGCTAAATCGACCAGTGACATTATCACCAAACTGAAAGAAACAGTAACAAACCAATGAACTATTTGTTGACCAATTAAGTTCTTAGGATCACTAAGGCCCAGAATCAGAGTTCCTTAAAAAAAAAAAAAAAATAGCAAGACATAAACCTAAAGTAAATAAAATCAAAGTAGTAGGAAATTCTTTGAAGAAACAAACGAGAAACAGACTGTGTTTTTGTATATTACCCGAGAGTCGACAAAGATTTATTTATATTTGCTGCTTCTTTCAAACGATCTCCTTCTGCACCAGAGCTCTTCTGCCTAATAAATTTGAAACTCATTACAAATTCAAGAGACAAGAAATAAAATGAAGCTAGAGTTAAAAAGAATTGCTACTTACCTTTCAGAACCAGCTAAATCCACTAAATTTAACCTTGCAAATCTGAAGTGGGTCATAGAATCTTTTTCCCACCAGCTTTCAATGACACAGGTGAAAACACTGTGGGAGCGGCTGCTCTCACTGTTCATGTACGTAGCTGCCATTTTCCTATTTGTTGCTCCCTGTGTTTGTGGAAATAGGATCAATCGTCTATGCAACAGGTAATACGTGCTATTATAGACACAAATAACATTACCCACCTGTAACAGAAGCTTGATGACATCATTGGCAGTTCTGACATTATATTCCGTAAGGTTCTCAACATACACACCTTTATGTGAATCTTCTCTCAGCTACAACAAAGAAAACTAAGCTTTAGAACTAGTTGCATATCTATACATACAAGTCTAGCAGTGGAAGTGGCAATTTTCAATTACTTGCAAATTAGTGGATGAGGGCTCCAAGAGATCTGTTATCTGCTCATTGTATATCTCCAAAAAAGAACACTTGCAACTAAACATCAATTTCTCATCCCTTCTGCTCTCTTCTTCCTACAAAACATAAGCCACGATATAACAGCCCTTTCCTGTGCCCCTACGTATGTATGAAATGCAACATAAATCATTGGAGCTGACCATTCTAATTCTTGAGAATAAGAACTCAAATATGCGAGGGGTTATGCCACAATCCTGACTGAGCATGCTTTCCACCAGGTTTATCTCGCCCATCATGGTGTGTGTTTTGCCACTACCTGTCTGAAGAACATCATCTACAACTTCAATAACTAATCCTCCCAAAAGCAGACGCACACACAAGCGCAAACTGACCATTACGTACCTGGCCATAAGCAAACATACAGCTGTTGTACCCAGAAATGCAATTCTCCACCATAGGCACCCCAGCAACCCTGAATAACTTCTCCTACACATGCAGCAAAGCCTTTACTGACAAAGAAGAAACGAATATAGTATAGCCGAGCTCAACATTATCATTCAACTTAGTAGTACCTGTGATATTGTCTCACCAGCCACGTGATCAAAGGTGAATCTGGTCTCTGGATGGCCAAGCCACGCTAAAGTCTGGTCACTTTCCTGCCTCAAACACCGGCTGTAGCCTTGTGAAGCTCTCTCCATGGCATTCAATGGTCGCACCCTTATCAAAACCTGAACATTATGATCTTCCCAGTACGAAGGATCCTCGCTGAGCTCAAAATGCGGGGCTCCCACTGAAAAATCTGGATTAGCGACCAAATTGCATCTTGAAACCCTAGGATTATAGAAGCTGACTTCCTTGCCTTTACTAGACTGTGTGGTTCTTGGGCCTGACGCATGACCTCCGCCGAGCGAAAACCTGGAGCCGCTCCTGGCAGGCGTGTTTTGTGCGGAATTAGGCTCGGAAGAAGGTTTTCCATTCCGGTTGAAAACCTTGGACGTAGGATGAGCTTCGGATTTCTTGGTTGGAGCCGATTCAATGCTATCCTTGGAATCGGAATCGGAGTGGAGAGCATCTTTTAGGTGTTGAGCTGGATCTGGAATGGCGGTTAGCGGTGTCCTTGGAGGCGGGAAGTGTAGGGAGGGCAGTGAAGTTTCTAATTCGAATCCATTCTCCTTTAGCTCCTCTTGCGGATTACTGGAATGAGGAGTATTGGCGGCGAATCGAGAGCTAGACATGTTGAAGCTGCGGTTGTGAACAAGAACAGCATATATGACAGAAATGTCAAACTAATTTGAGGAGAAGAAAACCATGAGGAGGAAGAGAGGAGAGGTGGAATGGCTTTAGATATGGCAAACACGAGGTGGAGGTGGAGGTGGAGGTGGAGTGAAGCTGAGTGGTTTTGAACTCTCTCATCTCATTCTATTGCCTTTCTAGAATTTCAAGTTGGCTCCCAAAACGGATTTCAAATTCTGATAGCGTCATGGGGGATGATAAGCTGCTTTAACGAACCAAAGTTCTTTCTTACGACACGAGCACTAGTATTTGACGCGTCATTTTATATAAAAAAAAATCATATAAGATATTAAATATTTATACCAAAAATTATAAAAAAGTATATTAAACTATTAAAATCTACTATACATATATAAAATTTGATGCAAGGAAAGGTTTCTCAGGATGTCACTTAAGCTTTTAAGACTTCTACAAACATGTTTTTAATTTGTTTCATGGTTGTAATTAACATTTAAGTAACTAATTAATTGTTTATATTGATAATATTAATTTGAATGTAACTCTTCTTCTTCTTTTATAAGCAATTTGGATGTAACTTACATCTATTCATTTTTCATTTTAATCATTACAATTACTTTTACATTTATACATTATTACTAATTAATTAATATATTAATTAAAATATTCATTCACTTTCCCTGCACTTATATTATTATTAATAATAATTTTTTATATCAAATAATAGTGTTATAAAGTGCTTAGAATTGGACTTTTTTTTGTTTGTTTAATTATCCTCTCACTCTCTCTTCTTCTTTCCTTCTCTTTTATGGTTTGTATATTTAGATACGATAATTAGGGATGACAATTGGACGAGTATGAAGCGGGTGAGCATCCGTACCCGTGCGGGTTAGTAAATAGTGAGAATTATTCTCGCAGGTATACCAATGGTACCTCCATTTTTATTTTTATTTTTAAATTTACTAGATATTAAAATTGAATGTGTATTTTTTTTTCTATTAAGTAAAATATGA
>NBIL01010774.1:0-13099 GCA_002752925.1 Viola pubescens var. scabriuscula
TAACTTCTAAATCCAGAAATATCTTAATTATAATATCTCTCAATATAATAATTAAGTTCTAGAATTATTGAGGAATGATCTGCACGGCTGGGCTCTCCATTGGGCTTCTAACTTCAAGTCGCGGGCTGTCGGACGCACACATTACGCGCGGAAATGTCGGCATATGATTTCTGATGATCCAACCGTCCAAATGAGCCGAAATGAGTCTCAAATGAAAGCCAACATCCTTAAATGTCAGGAAAGTCTTCTGTCATCTTGATCTAGACCGTACTGGGCCTGGTAGATGCAGTTGAAGTTGACTGACGCGGATGGGGTCTCTGTTGGCCTGGGCTCCCGTCAGCAAGAATGTCACCATAGGTTTTATGATGATTTACTCATCCAAATGGCTTAAAATTTGGACCAGAGCTATATAAAACTTTGGGATTTCCATTGGTATCTTGATCGCTCAATTTGGACATCTCCTTGGTCAAGAGATCTATTCCGTTCTATTCATATCTGAATCTGCCCAGAATTTGGCTCTTTTCTCTACTTTCCCTTGATCAAGCTCCAAAAGATACTTTGAATTTAGGATGAAAACTACTGAAATCAATAGTATATCATTCTAAAAGAGTAGAGAAATACATAGTAAATATTGATATAATCTAGCTCAATCAAGTGTCTACTGATATCATTCTTGGTCGTGCGATTACGTGATCTAAGTTCCGAATGACTATAGCGTTACCTGCAAGCTCCTAGATTGATCAAATCTAAAACCAAACGAACAACACATAATATGAAGTTTAGAGATTAGAACAAATACAAATACTAGTATTAATAAGATTGATTAGGTCTCATGCAACCTTCATACTCATGCCTTAAACGCCTCTACTAAGAACGATGTGATTAGGTACACATATTCATAATAGAAGATGAAATAGATAATAGAAAATTATTATTGAAAAAAATCCGTTAAACGGAGGAGCAAGAGTATGGTTGCAAAACAGAAAAGTAACAAGATCCTTAGAGAATTTCCGGCGAGGAAGGTCTACGGTCTAAGAACCCTAGGAAGAGACTTAAATAGTCCAACTCTCCCTAGATTATTGGAAAATAAAAAGGGAAATATCTCCGAGAATCCCTCTTGGTAATGACTCTTGATCGCGATGAATCGGGAGGATTGAATGATCATATCTTCTTCTGTTGACAGCTTAATGACCACAGAGATTGGTGGGAGTCCTCTTCAAATCCGGCTCATGATCCATCTGATCTGTGGGTACTCCGAGTGGAATCTTGGTCAAGGACAGTCGTCTTTGGTCAAGAGAGGTTCTTCTATACTGGTTTGATTAAGGGAGACGCCGTCTGCTCCAAATGATCTGATTCTTGGTCCTTTTTGCTTCTTTTTTTGTAAAGTTGATCTCCAAAGGTGCTTTCTGCAATAATCAAACGAAACTAGCCAAAATCAATAGCTAACCATTCAATTAGAACTAGAAAACTAGTGACAAAATCACGCTAATTATGGTTCAATCAACCCTTGCACCTTTATACTTTCGTGGATACGTGTCAAGAAGTACTTTTCTAGATTAATCATGCTTCTGAGCGTGTAGCTAACGCCCTTGATCAAGGAAATCTTCCTTGGTCTCTCAAAACTCCTTTTTTCTAGTCACTCCAAAATTCTCTTGCCCTTGTTTTTCTTCGATTCCTTGGTCAAGATTACCCAAAGTGGTTTGAGCAAGGTCAGTCCCTTGATCAAGGAGGATAGGTTGACGTTCGATGTGTTCCTTGGTTTTTTCTCTTTGGTTCTGCAAAACAGAAAAAGTTAGTGAAAGCTTAAGAGTGTCATCTTGCTCGGGTGTGTTGTCAGGTTCTTTAGTGGTTCCCGAGAAATGACCCTGGATGTTCGCTTCTTGCACCTCTCCATCGAGCCTATTTTTTCTCACGAAAATATCATAAATGGGGTTAGATTTGTCATATTTAAAACTTGCATCGGCAGAGGGTACATGTATATCCATACGGTTCAAGTCGTAAACTTCCCTGCTAGGGTTTTTATCGGCTGTGCCTATATTAACCCTAGCAGCCTGCCCATAAAAATTGAATGTGACATAATCTAAGTTTATATCTATGAAGGCTTTAGAGGTGTTTAAGAAAGGTTTACCCAAAATAACATCAGAGTCACCCGTGACTCCTTCCATATTCATACCAATGACATAAAAATTAATTGGGTCGATAAAATCATGAATTTTGATTATGACATCCTCTACAATTCCTTTAGGGTGGATAATGGATCCATCTCCAAGTTGAATGCTTAGTTCTGCGCCTTTTAAAGGTCCAACATTCAATCTATTGTATTCTGTTTCCGATAGAATGTTGATTCTTGCTTCAGGATCACACAAAACTTTTTCAATTCTCGTTTTCCCTATTTTACAAGAAATATGAAATGTACCTTGGCTTATCCCCTTTTTAGGTGTTCCTCTGAGTGGAGATAAAGATGCAATCCTAATAGGATTAATTCGTTTCATTCCTGCGAAATCAAATTTTTTAGAAAACTCGTTTCCAAGTAATTTACCTTTATTAGGGTCCTCGATAGGTTGCTTAGGCACAGGATCGATGAGCTTTACATCTCTGAGTATATCTAATAATTTTTCTTCAATGTTCTCGAGTTCGTTTTGCTCTTGTGCTTTGATCTTTGATAGTTCATCTTTTTTGGTGTCCTCCTTTGGTTCTGCCCTCTTTCTTTGAGATGTTATCTCTTGTTCTTCTGGGTCTTCTAGGTCTGTCATACCCAAGTGTTGTGCGACTTCCTGCACGCTTTTACAAATTGCTTTCATTCGGGTCTCGATGGACTCGTTTCTTCCTCCAGCTTCTCCCTTACTTTGTGGTTTAAATGGTGAGGGTGTGAGGTGTTTTTGTTGATTTTGTGGTTGAATTGGGTTCGGCTTGGGGTTGTGTTTGGCAGGGTAGATACCTCTCATGCAGTTCACATGAACGATGTTTGTTTCTTTCGGTTTGGGTTCCAAAGCTAACGGAAAGTTGTCAGCTTGACCAAAGGTACCTTTGAAGATATTTTGAATAAAGTTGGATATGGAAGCTATTTGCTGGAATGCGATTGTTTATTTTTCCACTAGGGAAGAGCAAGAAGGCTTTGAAGGTTTGTTGTGGCTGATGTAGTTCTCAGCCAGAGCTTCAAGTATTTGCATTACGCGAGCTGGAGTAACGTCTTGAAGGCTTCCTCCCGTTGTTGTATCAACCTTGTCTTTGTCTCTACGATTCATCCGATCGTAGAAATACTGAATGAGATTTGCTTCAGAAACTCCGTGCGTAGGAAAAAGTTCTTGGAGATCTTTGTGTCTTTGGAGATATTCTCCCAAAAGTTCGGTGTCTCCTTGTTGGATTCCAATGATATTCTTCCTAGCTTTCCCTGCCTGGTTTGAGTTCCAATATTTCCTGAAAAAAAAACAGTAGACATTTCTATCCAAGTGGTTATAGATTTTTCAGGTAAACTAAATTACCATGCTTTTCCTGAATCTACTAGAGACCAAGGGAATGCTTTTAGTTTAGCCCTTTCCATGGAAATATTTTGAGGCTTGTAACCTTCACATTATATGCTCAAGTTTCTCAAGTGAACGTGGAAATTTTCGTTGGGATGACCATGGAATTTATGAAAATTGCGAAAGAGTTCCATTCTGATGCACCAATCATTTTCTACAAGTGGTAGATTAAGGCATGAATCTGCTGGTTCTTTTTCTTCATTTAATTCCCTGAGAGTTGGGATTTTCTAAGGAGGGTTCTCCATTCCTGAAAATAAAAAGTATATACTAAAACAAGAAAATTAAAAGGATTAGAAATTCGTCAATCTCCCCGGCAATGACGCCAAAACTTGACTCACGCTGTCGAGACGGGTCAAGAATAAAATTTATAAGATTACAACTTACTACTGGACACAAAATAGATTTGTAGATAGTGAGTAAGAGGTTCGAATCCACAGAGAGATAGTTGGTGTTAATCCTAATAAAAACCTTGTAAGAATGCGTAAGACGAGGTTTTGTTTTGGAAAATAAAAACTGAAACAATTAAACTAAAAGCTATCCCGGCCAAAGAAGAAGGTTCCCTTGATCAAGACAGGAAGTTGATTTAGATCGGTGATTCAAATATGGAAAAGATTCTTGGTAGAGGCTAAACGGCTATGAGATATGAGATGCAATCATTGATACAAAGATATTCCTCCCTGAATTACAGGGTTGCTATAGGACTTCGGTATCCCTGATCCCTATCTTCTCTCCTTATCAACATCACCCCAAGGCTAATGCGCATAGGATTAAGGGTTACCGGTGATGCCTTGCCAACTACCCTTACTTAGAGGATTTACCAATTGGCAGATGATCGAACCAGGAGAAGACAACCCCTGACGGTTTCCTCGGGGGTCAGTCGGGCTTTCGTGAGATTGACCTTTCTCCCCACCGTGTCACAGTCCAGCCGTGAGCGTATGGGGGCCTACTTTTTCTTTCTCGGGCGTGAGATTACGTGATCCGAGTTCCGAATGACAATAGTATGACTTGCCTTAATATAGGTTCGCGACGTCTATAGAAAGACAAGCATACATGAGAATAAATACAGAGAAAGACCAAATGTAAAACAAAGATTAATAAAGATCAATTCGATCTCATGCGATACTCATTCTCATGCCTCAAGTGCCTCCACCAAGAATGGAAGAGATTAGCTACTCATACACGAGATTGAAAACACAAATAACTAAGAATTATTTTATAAAAAAGAATCCTCCGTCACCGGAGGAGCAAAGTATTTAGAAAACAGAGTATTACAATATTTTATTCAAAATTCGATTCTTGATGATATTCCCCCTCTCCATCCCTCTATGAAAACCCTAGGAACAGTATAAATAGTCATCTCTTCCTAGAATTTAGCTAAACAATAAAGGCAAGAAAATATAAAGATTGTATGATAATAACTCTCTTCCTCTCTAAAAGATAAGTGGAGACAAATCAGCTGGATACACCCTTGTATTTCACCTAATGGCGGGGCAGGATGAAATCGACTGCCGGTGAGAAATCTGTGATTTGCTTGGAACATGATTCAAGATAGAGAGGCCTGATCAAAGCGATGCTGTCTTGATCAAGAGAGTTGTACTGGTTCCATGGTCAAGATGGTTTCTATTCCAAAGCTGCTCCAACTGCTCCAAAATCGCTCATTTCCTAATCTGATCTTCTTTAAAGTGTTTCCTGTAAATATAGGCAAAATACCTGCTGATGATAGCAGCATATCAATCGAATCATAGGAAAACTAACGGTAAAAATCGCATCAATTATAGCACAATCATTTACTTATGATGTCAGTATGCGACCATGATTTTTCGTTAAAGGAGAGATCATTGCGGGCTTTCCAAAGTCGCCAACATGTGAATGCTACTGTCTCAAGGAAATTTGATTGCGCTACTTAATTTTTGCTCAGTGTCTGCATTGCGTTCCACCATTCTTAGATATTGGGAACTTGCAAAATATGAGAATTAATGTGGAGGGGACATTCTAACCAAACTTTATATGATTTAGAGCAAGAGAGAAAAGGATGCATCCCTGATTCAAGATGTGTAGAGCACATCTTGCAGTTTGTATTTGCGTATGGGATTCACTTCCTGAGGTTCTCACTGACGGCTAGGCTATCGCTAACCAGTCGCCACATGAAAATTCTTTTTTTCTTCGGCACTTTGAGCTTCCATATAGGTCCCCAATGAACCTTCGTTAGTCTATTGGATCTTAGTGTGTCACTAGGAGACAAAGGCTTTAGTTTCAGGGCAATCTAATAGCCTGACTTTACAGTGTAGCGACCGTCGTTAGCATAATGCCAAGTGAATTTGTCTTTCACTCCTGTGTGTCTTAATGAGATGGACAAGATGGATTGGCCAGCATCTTTATCGAAAAGGGATGTGATTAGGCTTTTGTTCCATTCGTGCTTTGTGTGGTGAATCAATTGGTATACCCATTTGATGTGAGGGTGATCCTGGTTGATGCGGTGTGGGCAGAATGCGTCATCTCTTGGGAGCCATGGATCATCACAACAGTTAATTTGGTGGCAAGAACCCACTCTCCAACGAACCCCTTTGTGTAGTATATCTCACCCAAAAAGGATACTTTGCCAAGCCCAGGATGGGTTGTTTCCGATTTTTGCCTGTCGGAAAGAGGTATTAGCGAAGTATTTACCCTTAAAGAAATGAGAGAAAAGTGAGTTAGGCTCGGTTAGGAGTTTCCATCCCTGTTTCGCTAGGAGTGCTTAGTTGAAAGCCTCAAAATCCCAGAATCTAAGGCCGTCTAACTTCTTGTTTTCGCTCATTGTTTGCCAACTTACCCAGTAGATCTTTCTTTCTTGGTTTTTTTAGCCCCACCAGAATTTTGCAATCATCCGAGTAAGGTCCTTGCATAGTGATCGAGGAAGTCAGAAGCATGTTATTGAGTATGATGGGACTACTGTTACGACAAATTTTATAAGAACTTCTTTGCCACCAGGAGAAAAGAGTTTGCCCTTCCATCCTTCGAGCTTTGTCACAACTTTCTCTTTAATCTTTTTGAATGATTCTGATTTGGAGTGATTTATTAGCAATGGAAATCCCAAGTATTTGTCTTGAGTGCCTATGTTGTTAACCCCCAAGATGGATATGAGTTTGTTATTGAGTTCTATAGGGGCATTCCTGCCGAAGAAGACTGTTGACTTCTCCAAGTTAATTTTCTGCCCACTTGCCATTTCATATACGTGAAGAATCTCTAGTAGTTTCCCGCACTCCTATTCCGTAGCTTGGCAAAAGAGAAGAGAGTCGTTAGCGAAAAATAAATGAGAAATAATGGGGCAGTTCCAGTTTACCTTAATACCATGGATTTCATTTTTGTTTGCTGTTTGATTAAGTAAGTTTGAAAGTTCTTCTGCGCATGAAACGAAAAAGAATGGCGAGAGAGGATCTCCTTGGCGGATACCCTTTGATGGTTTGAAAAAACCATATTTTTCTCCGTTTATGACCATTGAATAGGAAACTAAGGCGATGCATTCCATGATCCAATTGATCTATTTTTTATGAAAACCCATTTTTTGCATAATGGCCTCGACAAATTTCCATTCAATTTTGTCAAAAGCTTTTGACATGTCAAGCTTGAGGGCAAACTCATATTTCTTTTGATTGGTTCTTGTTTTCAGATAGTGCGTGATTTCGCGGGCAATGATGATGCTATCCGAGATGAGTCTTCTTTCAACAAAGGCACTTTGACATTCAGATATCAAGTGGGGCATGATTTTCCTCAATCTGGTGGCTAGGATTTTAGAGACCACTTTGTAAAAAATAGAGCATAAGCTTATAGGTCTAAGTTGAGTCATGTTCTCGACAATCTTGACCTTGGGAATTAAGGTGATTAGTGTGTGGTTGAAAATTTTCAGTAAGTGACCAGTGTTGAAGAAGTTGAGTATGGCGTTACAAAAGTCTTTGCTGATAATATCCCAATAGGAATGGAAAAACTTTGCCGTTAGACCGTCATCTCCAGGGGCTTTATTAGGATTAATCGAGAAGACAACAGATTTGATTTCAGTAAGTGAAATCGGGGCACAAAGTATGTTATTGTTGCGAGCAGAAACTCTCCCCTCAAGTCCATCTAAGGAGTCAAGCGAAAATCGAGGGTGCGAAGTCTAGAACAAGTTCTGATAGAAATCTATTGTAGTATAAACAATTCTTGTATTGCCTTGTTGGGTGATACCTTGACCATCGTTGATTCGGTGAATCTTGTTTTGTTGTCGGCGTTGCTGAGTTTTAGCATGAAAAAACTGTGTTTTTTGTCACCTAATTGGAGCCAGTTTACCCTTGATTTTTGCTTCCAGAATGCTTCTCTTCTTTCCAAGCAATGGCAATGTCATGTTCGATGGCTTTTATTCTTGTGTCGTCCCAGTGATTGGGATCGCTTTTGAGGTTGTGAAGTTTAGTAGAGAGGGTTTGGGTTTTCTTGTTGGCATTAGTATGGTTTGTCTTGGCCCAGCTTAATAATTGATGTCTGCTCATCTTTAGTTTCTCATGCGCTTGGTACATCGGAGAGCCATGA
The DNA here is from genome assembly GCA_002752925.1 of Viola pubescens var. scabriuscula. NCBI lineage: Eukaryota > Viridiplantae > Streptophyta > Magnoliopsida > Malpighiales > Violaceae > Viola > Viola pubescens. The sequence goes on from NBIL01010774.1 coordinate 8,058, forward strand.
ATATCAACATACCATGCGGTAGTAATAACATCTCTAGTCTCAGGATTCTCTGCCCATCTAATATCGAATCAGAAGCGTCTCTTGGCCTTGTGGATATGAGGATTATCGTCTAGTAGGATTGACCTGTGGTCGGAGCCGAGTTCTTCTAAATGAATGACAACTAGATTAGGTCTATTGAGGGACTGAGTTGATGTGGCTAGGAACCAGTCAATTCACTCTTGAATATTATGAGGAGAGCTTTCTCTGTTGTTCCAAGTGTATGGATATCCCGTAAACCGCAGGTCTTGAATTTGTAGTTCATCAGTGAATTCTCTGTACTAATTGATTTTGCTAAAAGGGTATGGTGTACCGCCTTTCTTCTCATTAGAGTGCAGGATGAGGTTAAAGTCTCCACAAACCAGAAGATTATTTTTAGGAACTGCTGCTAGAACTATTGAGATGATATATAATTGCTCTTTTCGTTTTGAATCAATGTTGCTGATATGGGAGCCTAAGAATTCCCAAGACGAATTTGAAGAATGGTCATGGAAGGTCCCGTAGATGAAGAAATTGTCTTTTTTTATTAGTGTGAAATCGAAGTCTGAGTTTCACGCTAACGCCAAACCTCCTACCAAATGATTAGGACACATAGTAATACAATTAACATAAGAGAAACTAGAAATAAAAGATAGTACAGTATTGTCCTGATTTTTAGTTTCCATCAAGAATACGATGTTCGGGGAATGGGTCTTGACGATCCCTTTGAAGTGATGGTCTATCAAGGAGGACCCCACGCCCTGACAGTTCCAGCTGATGACTTTCATTGGGAATTTTGGGGTCAGTTTTGGCTGGCTTCCTCCATTATATTTTTAGAGTCTGATAAACACAATTTGTTGATGTTGTGTTTTCCTTTATCAGTGACCATATCATCATCTGTTCTGATAAACACATGATTGTAAAGATTTTGATTGTTGTTCTAGTCTTTTGCTGTATCTGTTGATGTGTGTTTATTTCTTAGATTCGTGCTTTTAACTCCATTGAAATCAGGCGGTGGTGATAATTGATTTGATTGATTGGCTGATCTGGTGGGTTTTGAGGCCGTTGCTGCAGTATCTACAATCTTGTGAATTAATGGCTGATTTTAAGGGATTTGATTGCTGGTGTTGTTGCTGTTTGGGTTAGTTTCCTTATTGATGTGCAGTGTTGTTTGTCCTTCCTTTCCTGCGTTTGTTTCCTTTCTTGTGTTTGCTTATGTTTCTGATTTTCCAACCTGTAAATTGGCGAGTTTGGTCACTAGTCCCTCCGGTGGTGATGCGTCCATGTCTGTTGGGTCCTCAATCAGCCACCCTTGTTGCTTGGGCTTAAGCGTTTTTGAGTTGTAAGGATTTGATATTGTTTTGCCCTTTGGCTTTGATTTTTGCCTCGAATTTGCTTAGACAGTCTTTATCCTCATGACCTATAATGCCGCAAAAGAAACAATAGGAGGGTGAGCGTTCATATTTAATATTTACAGTGGTTGATTTACCTGATTTTGATATCACTAGGAAGCTTTTTTCCAGCAGTTTTGTAACATCTATGAGTACTCTGACTTTAACAATGCTACCCTGGCCACCCCAAACTTCGTATAGATCGGCTTGGATGGGGGAACCTATTCTTGTGCTCATGTTCATTCCTATATTATTTTTTTATCTCAATTGTATGGGTAGATCCCATAGTTGGGTCCCAAAGGGAACATTAGTGAAATCAGCATCTTCATAGGATTTATCGAGTTCCCATGGTAGAAGAACAAGGAGGTTGTTTTTGTAGAGCCACAAAGATGCTCTCAGTATGTGTAGAGCATCGAATTCCTTGTCAAAAAAGAATTGAAAGCAGTTATTATCAAATTCTTGGATCGAAAAACCTTTGGGGTTTTTCCAAACTCCTTCCGTGACTTGTTTGAGGGTAAGTTTTATGATGGATTTATTCCCCCAAATTTTACCTATGAGGGTTTTTTGACATTTGTGGATTGTTTGTTGGATGTCTAGATCTTCATAGAAGGTGTCATTTTCTTCCATGAGGGAGGAGGGTGATGTGAGATGGATTGAGGGAGGAGGTGGGCGAATCGATTAGCGATACTAAGCACACAAGGTGAGAGAGATGTTGAAGAACAACATTAACGCCTACAAAGAGGAGAGCACTTCACTCTGGAGAGAGACTCTAGAAGAGACATAAATCACTTCAACCTTGCTACACGATTAAATAGAAAACTCTTCGAAAATCGCTGTCATTAAAGGATTATATGTACTAGTAGGATTTTGCATATCCCTTTGGAACCTGCCCACCTAGAGAAATAAATTTTGGGTCTACCGAATCACAAGTTGAATCGGACAGGCTGACCGATTTCTCCAATGGCTAGAAAAATGAAAGATTAATAGGATTGCCAAACCAACCATGGTAACCGATCAACAAATTTCCAAAGCGAATTTGCCAGTCCGGTCCGGTCTGGGTTTGACAACCTTTCATTTTACTATAAAAAATATCTTAAATTTATCTAACTAAAATAACCAATAAATTAAACAACAATTTAATAATCCAAACTCACTCCAAAACAATTTTTTCTTAGCATAAGCACAATTTTCATTAAACAGAGATTAAATAAATGAAAAGAGGTCCAATTAAATGAAAGAGGCCCAATAATCAACCAAAGCCCAATCCGGTCATTCGAAGAAGCTATAATATTGTACTTATTTTTAGCCCTCCCACAAAAACCCGATTTTTTAACTAACTGTACTGTCAGAAAGGTACGAGTACAGTCCACTCTTGGGCTTCCACGACCAGACCTTACTTGGAAAATCTCACGATGTCCACATCACCCTACCAATCCAACGGTCAAAGTTACCCTAAGAGAATTGCACGGTCTAGATGCATTTTCCTATTAAATATAACACAGTCCCTGGCTTCAGTCGCATAAACCTCACTTTTCGTCTCTCGTAGGGTTTTACTCTTTTCTAGAGAGCTCTCACTCAAGTGAAGGAAAGCCGAAGGCAAAGGTACTCATCGAAACCCTAATTATACATATCATCCTGCTCTTCTCTTTCATTTCGGTTTCTTGTTTTTTTCTACTTGGATTGATCTAATCGACTTGTTTCAAGGTGTTTGATTGAGCTTGTAGAGATCGTCGCTTTGGTTCCTTTTTGAGGTTTCTAGTCTGTGATTTTGTACACTATTTTTTGCTTTTCTAAGATCCTTGTTAGTTGGTCAGGGCTTGGGTTTGGTTTTAATCCAGTTTGGTTGGCGAGGAATTCCCAGGGAATTTAAATGTGAAGTTTTAGTCTTTCTTTTGTGGTGTTATAAGTTAGTAGTTTCGAATGGAAGAATGTTTATTCCTTTTTGTGGTTTTGGGTGTGATGAAAGAAACGTGGTGTCTGTAATGGATAGTTCTATGATAAAGCTTTATTCACTCAAACTACGTAGAAAAGAAAATCTTTGATGGGTTCAGATTGGGATGAGCTCGGAAATGTATGTGTTTTATACATGGCCTGTGTCGAGATTTGGTTTAGACATTAGTTTTGGGGTACTTTCCCAGATGATGAAACTTTTTTCCTTATTAGAAATATTATATTTTGCCAATATTTTGTTTTGAATGTATGAATGAGTGGTCCTTTGGTGAAGGCACCGCTTTGATAACATTTAAGGACTCCATTATTAGTGGTTGTGATTTATCAGTATGAATTGGATTGCCTGTAGCTTATTTGCATTTTTTATTGCCCCTATTGATCTGAAATTTGTTAAAAGAGCTTTTTTTTCTGTCCTTGGCTTTGTTATATACAGAGTTTTTGAATAAATTTCATTGCTTACAAGATAATCTGACTGATGGTTTTTTTACTCTGTGATCAGGTTACTACAAATGGCTTTTCTTAGTAGGGTTGGGAATTTACTCAGGCAGACAACAAGTAATCAGATAAACTCTGATATTGCATCCAGGCCATCCATTTATCAAGCAGTTCGATGCATGTCTTCAAAGCTATTCATTGGAGGTATTTTTTGTGTTTTATTTTATTTTTCTTGTCCTTGATCTCCTGGTTTAGGATTGTTTTGATACTTACCCAACTTCATACTGCAGGTATTTCTTATTCTACAGATGATCACGCTCTGACGGAGGCTTTTAGTAAATATGGTGAAGTTCAAGAAGGTAATATGTTTAGCTGTACGACAACTTTTGTGTGTTTGTCTCCTCTGTAGTTGTTGTGTGAACCTGGTAGGATGCATATTTTTTCTTTGTTGTTCCCTCTTCCTAGTGTGCTGTTGTTTCAAAGTTATCTTGTCAATTTAAGTCTTGTGGTTTTGCATGGATGCTTAAGGTACTGTTCTTGGCTTGTTCTCTTTTGATGCAGCAAGAGTTATCATGGATCGTGAAACTGGTAGGTCTAGAGGATTTGGGTTTGTTACTTTCTTGAGCAGTGAGGCAGCCTCCAGTGCCATCCAGGCTTTGGATGGGCAGGTAACTTAGCCATTTTCTGTTTCTTGGGTTCCGTTGCTGAAGTAAATAAAAGCATGTAAACTTATACTGTGATTTTTGGTTGAGGAGCTATCATGGTTCACTAGCCATGGATCATATTTCAGTTTTAAAGGGTAAATTTAGAAAGAATTGTGCAACAGAATTTCGTCAGTTCTTTATGGTCAAAACCAGCTTGTTCCTTGTTACCTGTCAGACCACTTTGCTTTTGTAACATTGTGTTTCTTTATCAATTTCACTGTTATGTTTGTCCATAATTGATGAATTTGGTATTTAGTTTATTTTGTCATTTCGAAATCCATGGACCGATTTATGATGTTGCCATCACCCCCATCCCTGACTGCTGGGCTCACAGCCTTCAAGTCCACTATTGTTTCCTACCTGTATGTTTTTTCATGGAATAAATCATTTTTTACAAAGAAATTACAGTAGGACAATGGCTTATTCTTGCTTCAATAGAATGTAGCAGTGTCAAAAACTTGATTTGAAAACCGGTGTTTCTTGCCAGTTTTGTATTTCTTACAGCATCTTTTCTCCAATTGTAATCCATGCCTGTTTCCTGGATCTT
>NBIL01010860.1:0-21854 GCA_002752925.1 Viola pubescens var. scabriuscula
ACCAATCTTTGATTTATTGTCATGTATGCTTGTCTTTCTATAGACGTAATTAACCTATATTGAGGCAAGTCATACTATATATCAACCGGAACTTGGATAGCATAATCTCATGCCCAAGAAAGGTGAAGTAGATACCCATACGCTCATAAGCATGATTGTTAACACGGTGGAAAGAAAGGTTAATCTCATAAAAGCCCGATTGACGCCCGAGCAAATCGTTGGGAGTTGTCTTCTCCTAGTTCGTTTATCTGTCGACTTGCTGGTTCTTTGGAAAGAGCTAGTTGGCAAGGCATCACCGGTAATCCTTAATCCTACGCTTATGCTAAAGGGGTGATGTTGATAAGGAGAGAAGCAGGGACCAAGGATACCAAGGTCCTACAGCAACTCTGTAAAACTAGAAAGGAATATTTATCAAATACTTGTGAATCATAACTTTGCTTGCACCTCTACTAGGAACACCCTTTTTACTTTCTGTTGAGTCTAGAGTCTGGAGTCGCATCTTTGATTCCCTGTCTTGATCAAGGATACTTTTGTCCTTGACCAAGACAACTATCTGTTTCCCTGTCTTGATCAAGGATACTTTTGTCCTTGACTAAGACAGCTATCTGTTTTATTTGCTTTTCGTAGTTAGATTCAAAACCCCCATGTTTCGAGGAAGTGTTTAAATCTGGTCTTTTATCTTGTGTTGAAACTAACCATTCTCTGTGGATCGATCCTCTTACCACTATCTACAATCTGTTGCAGGTATTGATAAGTTAAACTTATAAATTTTATCTTTGGTGGTCTCGACACCCATCAACCTCTTTACTCCATTTAGACAACTCCAAACTGTAGTGTTTGAGGCGCCAGTCCAGAGAATTTCCAAACCCACTCGATTCCAATCCAGCCCACATATTTTTAACAAAGTCAAAGCACGATTCCTCCCTGAGCCAAGCCGCCTCAAAGCGGAAGACCTTCCCCCTCTGCATTCTTTGGACTTTAGAAGCCAACTTAATCAGGAGCGGACAGTGATCGGAGCCGAAACGAAGGAGATGATGAACAGTAGTGCCAGAAAAGCATGACATCCACTGTTCATTGGCTAGTTCTCTGTCGAGGCGTTCCATGATAGTACCACTTCCCCGCTGATTATTACACCAGGTAAATTTGGGGCCCGAGAAACCCAGGTCAACAAGATCACATGTGTCTAGAGCACACCGAAAAGCATTCATCGCGTTAAAATACCTTATTAACCCGCCCAATTTCTCAGGCTCCACATAACTTCATTAAAATCTCCAACACAGAGCCAAGGGAGAGAACTCTTGTCCTTAATGTTCCGAAGCATGTCCCAGGTTTTATGTTTATCCCCCGCTTGAGACCAACCGTAAATACCTATAAATCGCCACTGCGGATCATGCGCAAGACCAGACAAGATTTCAATATCAATACAGTGGGCATCACAATGCAGAACATTAACATAAATATCATTCCTGCACATCAAAGCCAGGACACCCCTCCTAGTATCACCCTCACAGTTAACAGCAAGCACATAAGGAAACGGCCATTTATTATTAAGGTTCTGAAACTCACTTTCATACAACTTTGTTTCTGATAAAAAAACTAACATAGGGAACTCTAAACCTAGCAACTTCGAAAAGTTTACCCCTACCTGAGGGTTCCCAAGCCCCCGACAGTTCCAACATAAAAGACTCATGGCTCTGGGCGGGGTTGCTCCGCAACTGCCGTCGGACCAGTAACATCATCTGCATCCCAATGCACCACCCTTTTCTTTTTATGCAAAGAGGATTGCGGGCCATCACTACCTTCCTCTAATATGACTTCCCCTCTTCGTTTCCCAGTAATTGTATTCTGAGGTCGGGTTCCCACCCCCGAAGGACGCCAGACACTCTTACGGGGTGTGCGTATTATCCGACAGGAACGAGCACCCACTGGCTTGAGAGCACCTGCCACTGTATCCACATGACGTGCAGCTCCTTCAATTAACTCAGAAGAGTTAAAAATTGTCTCATGCTCATTAATATTAGGCAACACAAGGGGGAAAGACTGTAAATTTTCCTCAAAATCCTCCTCTGGGTCCTCCTCTACTAAATCCTCCTCCGGATCCTTTTCTTCATCCATTTCCAAATCTGCACCAAGTTGGGCCAGTGGGCCTTGGCGAGATCCAGTACCTACGCTCTTAGCCCGCTGCTCAGGCGCTTGGGCCCCTACTGGTACGCTCGGCCCAGATTCTGTCTCCACAGCACCAGCCCGCTGCTCAGACGCTTGGGCGGAAGCTAGGAAACCCGGCCCAATTCCATCATCAACACGTCCAGTCCGCGTTCCAAGCTCTTGGGCCATTGTTGGTACGCGTGGCCCATCTCCCAGCGCCATTGTTGGCACACGCGGCCCATCCGATAGCCCAACGCTACCCATCAGCCCACTACCTTGACTCACCACGTTCAACATCGCGTGGCTTGGCCCAGCACCCACCTGTTTCCCTTTTCCAATTTCCATTATTCCTTGTCCCTGCCCAACGAAAGAACGAACAGATTGGAGGATGTGATTTTCAAACATGGTAAAATCATGTCCACCCTTCTACAACTGTCCCAGAACTCCTTCCTCAATAACTACCTTTCTCAACCGCTCCACTACCTGATCCACTAGAGACCCACCTCCACTTCCTCTCTCCTCCTGAACCGAATCTCTTCCTTCCATCACCGGTCTAGAGGTCGAACTGTCCACTTGAATTGCAGTGTTTCGGCCAAGCAGGGGGCTGGGAACTGATCTCCAAGAAACTGATTTTTTACGAGGACCACCACTAAGATTAGGATTACCCGACTCTCTGCCCTAGCGTTGCAACCTGAAAGACTTCTCATATGGGAGGGATTTTTTCCCAAGGGGATCGGCAGTAAAACGAGCCCTACAATTCTGATGAACATGACCCAAGATTCCACAGAAATAGCAAATATTTGGCAATCGTTCATACTCAGCAATGATAATAGTTTCTCTACCCAACGAATTCAAGATTTTTACCTCAGGTACGAGAGGGCGCTCCACATGGATCATCACCCGTACCTTCACCCATCCAAAGAATTTCGTGAGATCCTCCTCATCCACAGAAACGAACGAGCCTAGTTTATTACCCATGATCCGAATATTTTCTTTAGTGCGCAGGTTAATCGGTACATCATGCAGGCGGACTGAAAAAATTGACTGATTCAGGTCAACCTCCTTAAGTTGCTCATCCCTAGTTACCCTTTTGAGCACCACAAGGCTCCTGTTCCATAGCCAAGGAAAGCGATCTAGCACCCGGATCAAGTACCGTCCACTTCGAATTGAAACAAGACTAGGTTCGACGCTATTGTCGTAGCCTGCATCTCCCCCAACAGGCACCACGAAGCCCGCATGTGGTTAAAAAAAGCCCTCGTTGCCCACGAGCCAAGGCCCCGATCGCCATGAACCTTTCCAAGTAGGAAGAATCTGTTTTGCTCCACCAGATTTTCCATAATCACAAATTCGGACTCACCCCCCTCTCGCTCATCCCCATTCGGTAACCCCGACCTACCCACACTCTCCATGGACATTCCTAGATGATTATTTAGTCTTTTGAGGAAGAATCGAGTGAATAGAAGGTTCAAGGAAAGAAAACTGGATACAAACTTTTTAAAGGATGCGTACTGCACCTTTGAGTTGTGCCTAAATAACATGGCTGGGAAAAGAGTTTAACTCTGTCTAGAAATCTAGGCTGACTAGGAAATGTAATGGAAATATCTTTTAATTAGTTATTTGAAAAGCAGATAGATTACGCAAGAGCAAAACAATAATACCAGATAAGAGATTTGGAGGACAAGCAAAACTGCTAGATATGATAACCATAGAAATATTCAAAAAATTCCCAACTAGAATTCAAAATTGAAAAGATGAAAAATAAAAGACTTACATGAAGCTAAAAGATTGATGAAAATATGAAAAATAAAAGACTTACATGAAGCCAAAAGATTGATGAGGATGACCCCTGCCACCAAAGCTGACCGATCTCATGAAGAGATATGAAGAAGATGGATAACTGCTGCAGAGCTTTTGGTAACTGTTTTTTTCTATTGATTGACTATATTTACTTTGATAGTTTAAACTTAAAAACTAAGCAATTAAATTGCACAATTATTAAAACTAAAAAGTGCAGACCCAATTAATTAAAATTACAGACTCGAATAAAATCAAACAACTCGATCTTCTTATCTCCACCTCTTCCTTTCCCCTAGTTGTCCAAAGACAAAAAGACTTATATGAAACATAATGAATGATTATTGGATATTTAAATAACCTCAATTTGTAGAGTTTGAACGCTTCCCAAATCAGGTGTTGAAGAGTGCATCGTCCCTCATCTATCAGCGGAGCAGCTGGAGAAGTTAAATAACGGTGTTCCTGTGCAAGTTTATCACGACATGCATTTAATATAATAATGATATCAATTCTGCAATTATGGGTGGAAATAATCAGCAGCGAAGAAGTTAGACTCTGGTGGATATTTAGGGTTTTGATGTTTTCTGATCACCCAGCTATATATAGCTATAAATTTATAAGCTTACTTGATTATAGAAAAGGACACTCAATTTTTGTAATCATAGTTTACTAGAGTGGAGAATAATAAAGAATTTCTATTTCTATATTTTATATTATTATTATTCTTTGAGAATCCTTTAAAAAGTAGTCGAGATTACTTTTCTACCCTAATTAAGTCATACCAAACATGATCATTTTCTCAAGTTAGCATGGCCAAGTTGGTTAGTGTATTTACTAAAAGGGAAGAAAAAGAGAAAAAACATTTGTAATTGAACTATATTATATAAAAGAAAAAGAATAAAATTCACTCTTACATTTGTATCATACATAAAAATAAAACCACTATATTTATAATTGAGTCAAATAAACGGATAAACCACTGCATTTGTATCATTTGTCACAATAAACCACTACATTTGTAATTGAGCCAAATAAGCCACTGTATGATTATTGTTTCCACTCAGTTTTCTCAACTAATTCCATTCACAAGCCTTAGGTGCAGTCGCTTGAGCCACAACAAACCACCTTATGTGGTTCAAACTCAAGTAGATGGAAGCCAAAATTAACTAACTTGATTTTGGCAGCGAGCAACAGCATGTTGATGTAGATCGGTCGAGGAGACAATGTTTCGAGAAGTTGACCGCTAGTTTTTCTTTCGAGAAGTTCTGTCTTTGTCCATCCTTGTCCAAGTATTTCATGCCATGCTACTACGAGTTCTAACTCTGTCTATAAGCATTTGCCGCCCAGCCAAATCTTCTTCGTAGCCAACAACCTGCATTTGCAACATTAAGCACCATCACTGTGGAGAATGGGTTATACTACTAAACAGTAAAGTTCACCGTGTAAAGCAATGATACCTGAGACTCAGTTTGAGTTTCACTAAAACCATCATACGCTCCTACATTTGTATCTGCCGAGGGATTGGAAGAGTCCTCCCTTTTCCCAGTACTGAAAAAAGTGCAAAATCAATGAACCAAATCAAAAAGCGAGAATTAGAAAAGATATGCAGTAATGCAGGAACAAGACTCCAGAAAGCTCAGGACATCTTTACACCAGATGAATTAAATTTATCATATCAGCTGAAATTCGTAGTTTGGATATTGGCAAGTTTCCACCCTCAAAGGGTACAAATATTATTACTCAATACAAGGTGGAAAAATTAGACACTAGGCCTGGACCAGTGGTGAGGGGTCAGAGCTACTGCAAGTTACCGAATGAAAAGTACTGAATCAACCAGTTGACGAAATTCATAAATCATGTAATGATAATTAAAAAAGGTATACCTGTTTAACCAATGCGTAGGTATTCCAATGACAGAGGGAGAGACTCCATGTGCTTCACCGAGCATTGCACAATCAGATGGAAAAAGCTGTTCCACCATTAAGGATTGAACAGAGGCAGAGATAAAAAGTTCCATGCTCAAAAGACTAATGAGAAAATATATCAAAGGATACATTTTTATCACATACTGTCCTTCCCGGTGACTTCTGGTCATGAATCTTAACATAGAGTATACAACATTAGTTAAGTAAACAAAACTAGACATAAAAATATGCAATTGAAACAACAGTCCTCTTACCTTGCTTGTCTCCTCCAACAAGTCCTCAATAGCAGCAGCTACATCACGAACACCATTGAAAGATTCTCCATCATCTTTTGAGTTATTTGCTCCAGTGGTATCCATAATGCAAGCAGAATCAGTTTCGGGGACTATAGAAGAAACCAGATCCTTTTGCCCATCATTTTCCCAAAGCCTTGCCTTTTTCAAATGATCATTAGATTGTGAGGCCTCATTCCTAACACTGTTAAGTCTGCTTCCACCAATTTGAGCTGCCTTTCTAAGGTCTTGTGACTGACTTAAAAGTTGTGAGGGGCAATCTCCAGATAACATTCGAACAGCTTGAGTAGGGAACTGACTCACAGTGCATAGCCCTGACTCTTGGTCCTGAGAAGTAACTTCTTTTGGCCGAAACGGATCTAGTAAAACAACTTCGTTCTGCCAGCAGTTGCAGGGATATTATGAAATGTAAAAGGTCAGCCAAATAAAGAGCGTAAATGCAGTAATTGAGAGAGTGAGAGTATATCAGGAATATACCTTCCTGACACACTCGAAAATCCACTCAGACGTAACTACACGTATGCCCCATTTACAAGCAGCCTCATACTTTGGCCCATTGGTAAACTTGCAAAGTAAATGGGTGATCTTCTTATTCAATTTCTCCACAAATTTCGCTCCAAGAACAAAGCACAGGTTTCTTAACAGCAACCTATCTTTCTCTTCATATTGGGAGACACAAAATCGCAAGTTTTCAAAACCAGGCAAAGGAATCTGGCAAGGAAGTGGGGAATATAGAATATGACTGCCAACATCCAGCAAGCATCCATCCTTCATAGCAACAATATCGATCAATTGTCAGCGGATTAGTTTTTGTTTCATTTTTCTAATAATCATGTATCAAAGTAACCACAGCGACAAACACATTAACTGAAAAATTGGAATACATACATACATATTTTATTCTTATTCTCAACTTCTATTTAATTCGTATTTGAAAGGGAGACATCCTTTGTTGCTTGCTGAAAGCTTGCTCCTAAATAATCCTTACAGCCAAATTATATATATTTACTACTAGAAAATGAACTAACCAGGATCAAACATAAGCTTGCACAATTTTTTTTTAAATTCATCAAGCAAATCTAAGGGGAAGTATACAAATTATCTCCTCTTTCTCATCTCCAGCACTAAAACAAACAATAAAGCACAACATGAGGTGGATAATGGATGCTGATCATAATGCTTCATTGGTAGTTATAAAGCAAGCAAACAAATGATCAAGATTCAAAGCTTGGCTAATACAGAACCATGCCAGGTGAGTAAAAACAAGTCATCTGCCTTACAAGTAGTCTCTTCATTTGAAATCACTGAAAATGTATTTAGTAAAATGATGAGGATCACAGATGCATTTATATGCTTGATTGCTAGTTATGAAGCAGCAAATAAAACATCACAGTTCAAACATGGGCCAAGAAAGAATAATTTCATGCTGGTAAAGAAGAAAAACTATATTTCACAAATTTGTCATGTATACCTCTAAACAGGACCGGACCCAATGGCTGGACACATAAGTAGTTTGTGACCCATTCAGAGACCCAGATATCACGCCATGGCATTCAATTGTGAAATTCACATTCTGCTTCACAATATCTGACACAATCTCTCCTCCCCCTTGACCGATCCACTGAACAACTTCGGCCCCCTGCCAGAAGAAAATACAAACCATATGATGGAAAGATCTACAAATAGTGCAAATGATTTTTTGAACTAGGAATCATTAACATGAGAAAGTTCAATGGCTAAAGTCTCCATGAGCCACACAAAGAGAGGAATTTTAAAAGATGGCACATCAATAGTTAAGCCACAACGTCCGGTCTACATAATAATAATCCAACTCTTGCAAAACCCAACTCAATTAACAGTAATGGGCTTGAGTAAGACTTGGACTTGCATGTGGAGAGTGAAAAAAAACTGAAAGAAATTAAGAAAATAGCTGAGTGTGACTCCCATCTCCATCACCGACATCCAAAACAGACAAAAATGATGTGTAACATAGAATCAGGTCAAGTACAAAACCTAAAACTTAGTATTTAAAGTATAATACTTACCCTATCTTGAGGAAAGGATTCTGAAAAGCAAAATGTTTTCCCTCTAAACACACTTGTTGGCTTCCTATTTTCAGTATACTCTTCACTGGAACACTGATGTGTCTTCTTTCTACCCTGCACTTGATTGTTTACAATGGGAATTTGTTTTTGCAGGGATTGCCTCCTCATTGCTTCGACAGAAATAGCCTCTTCCGTGTCAATTTCTGATCTCTCATCTCTGTTTTTATCCTCTGATGATGGCATTTCATTGCCGGAGTTTATATTCCCAACAATCTGATCAGAGTGAATGGCTGAATGAACGCTGGAAATCTTAAATTGGTTTGTACCAACCATGCCTACCACTGCTCCTTTGAAAGAGCTCACAGAGTCTATGGAACAGGAATACAAGCCAAAAAGACAAGACTAAGACAGAAATTCTTATCAAGTTATTAACAATAACTCAAATACAAGCCAAAAAGATAAGACTAAGACACAACTATCACTAGCAATATAAGTCCATCCTGAATATGTGTAGAAGAAAACAAACAGAGCAAAAGAACCATTTATAAAGCAATTAGAAACCTTTGGGAAGCAGTAAATCATAGGCGATATGCTGTCTGAGAACAGGGACTTCTTCCCTTTCACGATCACAATCTTCAAGCCATGTGGTTCTTACCACATTAATGACACCGGAAGCTGCAAGATCCCTAAGCTCCTTCTTTTCACTGGAAAAACAGGTGTGCATGTGAGACAATATCAGCAAAGTCCATGATAACAAAAACGTTAATAGTAATAGTAATACTAAGGGAGGATCATCCTCATTTGGACCAAGCAAGCAGAGAGATCAAATCACAATAGACATCAGCATATTCAACTTGATTGTTAACACAAGCTAAGATTGCGGAAAGGTGCCTGGTATAAATAACACAACAGAAACCCAAGAGATGCATTTGTGATTTATGTAAGAAAATTAAAAAGAAAAGAAAAAACTTACACCTCTGAAGGAGCTCCAACTACAATATGTGTTAATTTATCACTGACTGACATATACCGTGAGCCCCCACCTCTGCGCACCATATTAACTAGTTTTCGCAATTCAGACGCTCTGAAGCCGACAAGTGATATCCTACACTCTGACAAATACAAATCATTGTCATCAGATTGAGAGTCATTGGCAACACGGCCATCAAGGTTTGTTTCAACAGTGGCCTTCACTGTAGGAATTTCACAATGTCCTTGCTTGGTAAAGATGGGGTCTGAAAACATTGAATACATATTCCGTGAAAGAGTGGCTTCTAACTCAGGGTCTGAGAACCCAGTAACAGGATAATCTGGCAAATTAGATTCAGCAGCCATTGAGGACAATCGAGAAACTGAAGCTCCAATACATTTGTCTTGGCTATGCTGTGACATAGAGGAACCCCTCGCAATTTTATTTGTAGACACATCATTGCCCTGAACAGGATACGACTCCTCATTAAGACAAGCTATCCATAAGAAGAAATAAATTCAAAGTCAGACACAACTCATGCAGTGTCAAAAATAGTTAGTAGAACAATAACATTAATGCATTATAACCCCAAAACAATTAGAAATACACAGGATATAATAGATATAAAGCTTACCTCTTCTGTCGATTGATTGATCAAACCATTTACGAGTAACAACATGAATATGACCCCATCTTCGGGCAACCTTGTATTTGTCACCTTCAGGAACTTACAGTTGTCAAGGAAAAACTTTTATATCCTTAAACAATACTTCAGAAGCCTTTCAAGATTCAAATTTTGCAAGGAGTGCACTTTTTTTCCTTTAGGCACGCAAGAGGCAACAAGAACAAAAGCAGTTTTTGATATCTACAACTTTTAATGAAGCTATTGCAATGTCTAAGATTAAGGATTGCATGCTTGCCTGTCCAGTATGCATGAAGCTTGACAAGTTTTACCAGGAAACGAGGGCATGAATATTGCCATTATATTTCATTTATTTTCCAGCAGAAACTTAAGAATGAAAACACTGGGTAGTTTTACAAATTCAGAAAATGTAGGAGATCATAAATGCACTAAAACCTACCAAACAGCATGATAAAGAACCTAAGTATAGATATTATATATAAGCTTCAAAAAAAGCCTAAGTAGGTAAATGAGGGAACATGTGAAAGATAACAAAACTGAGATACAGGACAGTAGCAGAAATATTTGTGCAGACAATAAAATAGATGGAATAATGCCTAGTTAATTGAGAGCGAGCATGAGGTTACATTACGAAGATAAAAATAATATATTAAAGATATCATCAGAAGGATATATCAGATATTAAATGTGTACACATCTTGGTGAGCTCAGGTGAGTATTTCCCCCCATTTTGAGTGATTTGTTTTTCAATCTGCTTGCGCTCATCTGAGAGAAACCAAAAAACCAGTCAGGCAAAACTTTTTCAGGTAGGATCAACCGCAAAAAAGGCTAGATTATGACCTGCAGGAACTCTAGTAACGCATATGGTTAATCCAGAAAAAGGAAGAATCCTGTATGAGTCTTTGGGAACAACGCGGTGCTCAATCCAGCATTGATGCAGCCAATTAATACTGACTATGGGTTTCTTCAGAACATTTAAAGCCCACTGCAATAAAAGTAAAGTTGATAAAAGTAAAAATCAGTTAAAGGCACATATCATTCTGAAGAAACCTCTGTCAATCCATTTGAATTCTCCCAAATCTTTTTGATAAGGATATTAAAGGTGAAAGAGTGACAAAGCAGCTTTGCAAGTGGCATTGCCTGGTAGAAGTTCCAAAGCTCGTGTACTGGACAAACCCATATGAATGAAGCAGTTAATGTGCAATCTAGTAATGGTAAATAATGTAGAAAAACTAAGGAAGCAACCTAAGAAAGAAGATCATAGAACAAACAAACTTCAACCAATGACAACGGAAGTTAATTTTAAATTTGAGGAGAAACTAAATGATGTTGATGAAAAGTATGACAACAAAAATTGTCATTCTCAGTGAACCTTAGATAAGCAATATCCACTTATCCAAGTCTAAAAGTTCAACATAACACATTCGTTAGTTCAACATGGAAAAGAGTGAGAGAGAGTAAAGACCTTGTACTTTGCAGCCAAAACATTCTTTACAATTACAAAGCTGATATCCAGGGACGTTTTAGTCAACAACACTCCACCCATGGCTGTTACCATTTTCTCTATCTTAACCTGCAACACAAATATTAAGCATAAGCATAGAAACGCGACAGACAAGTCATCATTTTAGACTGAGATTATGGATTGGTGTAGGCACCTTTTCATCCGCGTCGAAGCCAGAGGCGAGGACTTTGATACCATGGAAAGCAAGGCAACAAGTGAAGGCCTGCTTGGGTAGCGGTCTGTTTTCCTTTGCGCAGGAGAGCACACACTGAGGACCTGCCCAAAGCATGAAGGGTTTAGTTCATGAATAAGTAGTAGAATTACTCCAAGTTGCAAAGTGAGTACCAAGCAAATTGCAGCCCTTGGATTTAAGATCCTCGAATTTCTCCTGAAAAAGGAGAAAACCCAAACAAAAGGATAAGAATATAAGGAAGAAGAAGGAGAAGAAGAAGGAGAAGAAGAGTGCGTTACGTGATCGGGGGAGGAGATGAGGTGGAAATCGTTGGGGCCATTGCGGGAAGGGTCGCAGCAGAGGAAGACGTTGGCGGCGTTTTGGTTGAGAGCGTCGAGGAGGGCGTCGAAGATCTCAGGTGGGACCAGGTTGCGGGACATGAACACGTTCGCTCCATTGAATGATTTCGTCTTCGACATGTTTTCTTGAAGCTTCTTCTTCTTCTACAATTCCAACTCAACGATGCCGCATTCCTTCCACTACAGATTTTGATCTTGATTGACCTGTGCTTTTTAGGTTTTGGGGGAAATGCTAAAAGAAAAAAGAGTGGGAATTGAAAAACGCGGGAATCAGATTGGAGGAATCGGTGATATCAAATCTATATAAATTATTTGATAATTAAATATTGGTATATTAAACTAGTTTAACGGTCCGAATCCAATATACTACATTATTTCCTCTTTTTTACAATTTCATAGAATTAAAATAGAGTCTAGTGAAGAATATGATAAAATAAATAATTAAATATATATATACTTATAATTTATAAATGCTTAAAATTAAATGTATTTTTCTATACGTTTAAATTAACTACTTTATGAGTCGATTTTACTAATTAATTCTCTGTTCGTGTTGGTTTGAAAGCTCTTCAAAAAACGTATTTGTATTGCATCGATTTTTCCCTTGTGTCACACGAACCCAACTATCTCAACTATATTTTTCTTACTTGAATCTTTCCTGATAATGTTAAATATTGTAGTGTCTATTGTATTGGATATTCACACAATTATTAAATTACTCGATACATATTGGTTCCCCTTTGTCTTTATTTACTTTGAGCTCTATAAATGCATAGTATTGTCACTCGTTATACTCACTCATATAAATGGTAGGATGCATCGTATAATTCTCACCAAAATTTTAAATTGATGTGGTTAACTCCACTATTTATATCAAATGGGTATAATGAATGAGTGATATAACACTCCACGAATTCAGTCATTAGTGAATCGATTTCTATTTAAAGTAATACAGTTTTGATAAAGATATTTCCTGCTGCAAATAAATTTTATCAATTAGCTGGGTACAAACATATTTCAATGAGTGGAAGAGTGTTGGAGACAGGGATACTGAATGATAAGAAATATTTGAATGTGAAAAACATATGATGACGTGAAGAGTAAAAACGATCTATTGTTTATAGGATTGATGTGTGAAATTCTAATAAATCCTTTTACGGTAATTTTATAATTTATAGATGGCAAAGATGTAAATATTAGAAAGTCGTATCTTCCGCTATGAAATAGCTAACTATAATTCCATCATAAACGGTTTTGTTAGAATCATCACCATTTTGTTTTGACTTTTCTATACAAAGAATCGCCGTTGTATCCATAATCCAATGCTAGAATTCGGTATCATACCTTACCTACACAATTAGGCACGTGACAAACACTTCAATCGTGGCAACCATTGTAACAAAAACACAAAGATATTTACGACGAGTATAAATTTATCGATCATTAAAAATTAAATAAAACAAGAGTCAATTAGAAGTTTCTTATAAAAATTTGAAAGAAAATATTTAGCAATGTGCAATTTCTATCGCAAATGCTTTTCTATTCGATGTGCTACCTACTCCGCAACGCAACCAATATCAAAATCAATGAGCAAAAAGACGGCAAGAAACACTCCAATTGTTGATTACCCTTTCAAGTTTCAACCCGCCACATCATCTTTAATCGATCTCCATTCTTCCAAAGTTTTAAATGTTTTCCTTGAACTTTTAAGTACGAGAAAAAACCAAAACTACATTCAGCGCAAATAACTGTCTTATTTAAGATGAAAACCCTGATCCACAGTGCATCGCGCAACAACATATAGTTACAAAAACGTAATCACCTGGTGAGAATGAAATGAGGCTGGCAGATAAATTTGAGGACAGGAAAGACTTGTGTTATACAATAACTGCTATGGTGTAGACTTCCTAACTAAAACTATATTACGTTAGCTCGACTGCTCGTGGCTCGGAGGAGTATTCAATTGAATATTTAATTTTTGAGCATGACCCGAACCCTGCTTTGGGGGCTTTTGCCTTTCGTCGCTAGATTGGGATTGTAGCTTCTCTGAATGGAAAACTATTGAATCATCTGTCTCATGTTCTGGCTTCCTTTTTGCCTTCTTCTTTATCAAACAACCATCTGCTCCCACCTTAGCATCTTCCAGAGAATTACAAGAGCTTCCTTTTGGTTTCTCTTGCTTTAGCCTGTCCATGAGTGGTGACGTCATTGAAGGACTCGATGCCCGAGGAGCAGTAGTTGCTGAAATGGGAGTTGTCTTACTAGCTAAAGCCAGAACAGGGCCACCTCCATCCCTTGCATCACTAAACGACCTCTCTCGCATATATTGTGGTTGAGCACCTGAGGCAACCTCAACTCGAACGGTATCGTCCAATTTAGGTGTTAACATCTTCTTTCTCTTTATTTTTTCTTGCTCCTGACACAAATGAAATATGAAATATAAGAGAGAATTCATGGAATTCCGCTGTACTTTACTGGAATGCAAGAAGATTCTGGTATTAACAAGAGATCTCTCATCGCCATAATAACAAGGGAAGGACTCCTAAAAGTACAATGTTACAACACCTAGTACCATAGGTTCAATAAACATCACCAAATGCATGGCTTGAAGTAAAGGCAGAATTAACTATTCAAACTCCACAAGAAATTAGCAGATGCATGTCTACAGTTCTGTATAAAGTCTGTCCAAGACACAACCTAGGGCAAACCAAACATCAAGAAGAAAATGTATGGGAAGCCAAAACTACCATCGGAAAGTATGTGAAGCATTTTAAATACCAATCTAGAAATTATATTTCAGAGCTCATCCACTTGAGCAAAGAAAAAAGGCCACAAGAATGGACCTAACATACCTTATTTCTACTGTACATGGCCCTTCGTCTCTCTTTCGCCCTACAGATAGCTCGTTTGATCCCATGATTGTCCATGAAACCACTAGGCCACATTGATGCAAGCTGCAAAATATATACACCCAAATGTTATAAGCAGTCATTTGAAACAACCAATGTGAAAATATGTAAACTCAGTCATTTACACCACTTTTTTTAAAGAGAAATGAATGCAATCTAAGTGTATGTAGAAATTTGGGCAAGTATACAACCTCCACATATAATTTTCTGACTTGTGGACCTGCATCTTCATCTAGTCCCTACAATCATCAACAGGTAAAGACCCAGGAGTGAGAAAAACTCACAAAACAATATGTTCTTTAAGATGGGACAAGTAACGACCAGTACTTCAACAAAAAGGTCATAGAGATCACAAATTTTGTCCTCCAACACAGCATCCATGCTAAATTTCTTTTTCTGGGCTCCTTTGTCATCAGGACCAACTTCTTGAAAATCATCAGATACTCCAGCTTGTTGCATAATGGCCTAAGAAAGAATCACAAATTACAGGTAACTCCACACAGAATTTGGACTTCCCATCATTGGCGAGTAATAAAACCATGTAGCAACTGACAATCACTAGTTGTCATTGTGCGAGAAATTAACAAAATAACTGATGTTAGGGTTTAGGCTTAAACTGAACTCCCCCTTCAAACCCCTCTGGTTCAGGATGATCGTTCAATTTACAGCAGTCTGCATCATAGCACCTCCACGCAGAAGCCAGACTGTTCTTTCCAAGACCATAACGGTGCCTAAATGTCCTAAACAATAGCTGACTAGCCCATTATAGACAGCAGGAAAGAGGTTAAGCACCAACTAACCTTGGACTCCAATGAAGGAGCTCGTGCCTTAATCATCTCAACAACTTCCTTCTTTGTCTGTTCAAACCTATCATCTTTTTCCTCGTTTGCTGGCAAACCCACGTTAATCATGATTTTTAAGTTTCTCTGCACTCACAAATGGAATTACATCAAACCATAATCAATTATAATCACAAAATTGAAAGTTCAGGAACTCAAGTCCAATGAATCCAGATCAACCCATCAAATATATTCATGGTAAAAAGTGTATCAAGTAGAAACTTCATAGTTGTATCAACAACCACAAGAGTCAACCATCATTGTCAACCAAGCAGACAAAGCCCCCTCCACCAACTAGATAAGGTCATCTCATATAAGAACGGATTAGCAATCTCATATTAATCATTTTCATTTCCCCATAAAGTGATGATACCTTCAGGGTTCTGAGCTGTATCAAGTGACCAAGAATACTCATAAGGCGATTAAGTAACTCCTTTGAAATTTTCCCTTGGGTAGCCTGCTGCATTAATTGGAAGTGAAAACATGAACTAATGAGAGAATTCTTAAAAGAAGTCAAGTCTGAAGGTTAACAACATCGAATGAATACAAGTATAAAAAATTGTTTAATGAAAGAATACAACTACAACCACGAGAAAAGATGAGTGGAAGATTAAGAAATCATGTACCGCTAGTCTAGCAACTTTAGTGAGCTTAAGCTTTACTTCTCTAGGTAATCTCCTTTTAATTGCTTGTGATGAAGAATCAGCGTCTTGATTTTCTGAGGCAGGTGGTCTCGCTGTGATAATTTTCAAGAAGTATGATTCTTCAATATGCAAGAACCTTCTTAAATTGAATATGATAGGAAATAATTCACAGAGATAGTTAGGCTTACATTCTGCCACCATCTTCTCCAACTCCCTGATGGCCTTTTCCAACACTGAACCCTTGGGCCTAGCACTAGACCCATCTTTCTTATGAATGTGCGAACTTTTCTGCAAAATATTACATTCAAAACAAAAGCCATCAGCAGAGATACCAAGAACAAAAAGTAAATGATAAAATTTCTAGGTCACCTTGAACAATAAAAGTGATCTCTAAATTCTCCTTCAAGCAAAAAATATAATGTAAAAACAAAATTCAAATATAAGAAACACTAGAATGTATGCTGAACGGACCAAGGGTCAGTTACATATTCATGCATTAACAAGGGTAAAACATGTACATCAACAAAAGTTTTGGTATCTGTGGGTGAATCCGCAACAACACAACATAACTCAGATGTTCAGATTCCAAAGAATTATCATTTGTGGTAATCTGCATTTGTGACAAAAGACAGCACCCATAACTACTTTTTATTTAACACTGATAGCTGACTTTGTGTAAAAGTAATTGATGTAGTAAATGAAAATTTTCTAGAAAAAAAAGGAAAACACTTCAGGAAAGCCTTATAACGACACTTACAGCTGGTTGCACTGTAATCTTTCCATCAGGGAAATTGAGGTCAGGCAATTCACGGATGCCATTCTTTTCTTTAGATCGACCATATGGTTCACGTTCATCCGCACTGTTTCCTGGCTTTGCAGATTGCAATCTGGAGTGTGCATAAGCACTTCTATCATGATATTTCTGAAGTGAAGCATCTGAAGATCCACCTGCATCTTTTGATTTACTGGCGATGTTCTTAGCTTGCAGGCTGCCAGTCTTCTGCTTTTCAACATCCCTTGCCTCTGCTGGGGATGCAGAAGCATCACCATTTGGAACTTTGACAAATGGGCCTAGATCCAAGTTCATTTTAACTTCAGCAGATCTATTTCTTGAAGAAGTTTCAGATGGATTTGAAGGAGTCTGGAACTTCGCATCCTCATTATGATCACTTGACATAGCTATATTTTGAGAAGGGGCAGAAAGGCTCTTTCCCAATGATGGTGCCAGCTTTTGAGCAACTGACTTAACCAGCTTAGCTTGTTTGTTTGATACACGGCCATCATCATTCTCACCAGAAGCCTTTATTATATCTTTCCTTCGCCTTTTCTTTGGTTGCTGAGTGGGTGCTACAGGAGCTTCATTTCTTTACAGAGAGAAAACCAGTGCAATCAGCTAAGATGAAAAGATAAACTACTCAAATAGATAAAATCCTAAATATGAAAAGCATGCAGATCCAGAAGCTCAAACAAACAAGGCATTACAAGACACGGATATTCATTACTAAGACAACATAAGATAGACTACAGTTAATAATTTCCTCGAAGGTGGCAATTCATACCATCTATAGGAAAATTGATTTAACATTAATGCAAGCACTTGAAATAAATAACTGGAACCTGTATTATGTGATCCACATGTACAAACCACCATGGGCATAGGAAAGGCAGAGGACGAAACTAAAGGGATTAAAATTCATTAAGAAGGTGGATAAACAAAATAGATGAATAAAGTTTGAGTTTTGTAAAAGTTGAAATAGTTCGTTCTACCAAAAAATATGCATGCGAGAATGCTACACGTGCTAATATCTGATTATCTTCCCAAACATTATCAACACACCGCTAGGCATCCTCACCAGCCTTTGCAGGATGACCCCCATACATTGTAATAACTCCCTATAGGATACAATAGAGAGCCCACTTTGCTGTTTTGCCTTCAGGTCCTAATGTAGGACTTCTCCGATAGAAATTACAAATGCGTTGACTGATGCAAAAAGACTCATTTCAAATGCAATGAGATTCTAAGTGTATCATGAAATAATAACCTATCTGTCAAAAATAATAGCAGACTCAAGACAGACCCAATGAAAAAAACACTAACTTGCAGAATGCAACAAATAAAAGAGAGCAGTAATATTCACCAACAGGTAGTAAGGATTCAATAAAACTCACATTCTCTCCAGCTTTCCCCTATTAACAAAGAAGCCATTATGCTTAACTGCCGAATTATCAACTTCAAAATACTCATCCTGCACAATAGTGTTGGATTAATAACATAAAAAAATACATCTTCACGGAACAACAAGTACAAGAAGCATAAGGATGATAGGGAGAAAACGAACCAGCTCAGCATCATCAATGAAAGAGTCTTCAGTATCATACTGGTCATCATCAGAAGCCTCCTTTAATTCCTCTTCATCACTACTATCCTTACCCTACAGTATAATCAGATAAAAACATGAGCATTGTCGAAAATGCAAGTGAAGCATGAGATTTACATTCACATAACATACCATGTAAAGCCGCTCAATCTTTTCAATTACCGCACAAAACCTATTCGGTTGAGCTGGCCCCTCCTCATCCTTGTCCTTCAGCTCCCCTTGACCCTAAAAAGAAAAACATGAATAAAAGTCAGCAAAAGCACATAATTATCACTAACTTACGGGCGTGTATACAGAAATAGTCAAGTTAAGGGTGTTAGTACCGGAGCAAGGCGGGCCTCTAGGTTTGGGTGAGGCAGGGGCACGGGCAGGTCCGGTTTAGCGGGTGCAGTGGATCCAGCCGTGTGATTGGACTTATTGGCATCTTTCATGAGCTTCTTCCAGGATACGAATGTCGTTTCACCAGGTCGAAGCTCCACCGTGAATATCTGTCTATCTCCTTTATGCACGTAAGACGGCGTCACCCTCGATGCCGACGAGGATTCTCCTCCACCGCCGCCGGCACCGCCGGCGCCGGCGCGACCGCTCCCTTCCTCCATCGAAAACGCCTCGGGCCGGGCACAATCCTAGGGCACAGGGAATAGAGAGAAATGGACAATTTCAAGAATTGGAAGGCATTAAGAAACCCTAATACAGAATTAGTGAGAGGAATTTGGATGGGCGGGATGCGAAAAACGGTTTCGTGGGGTTTAAGTGGTGAAAGGGGTGTGTGTGTGTGAATAATGTTTGGTCGCTTTTTCTTTATTATTTTCATTTCCTTTTTAGTTTTTAGTGTTCGAAAATTCGATGGTTTTAATTATTTTCTTGCGTTTTCCTTCCCGAGAAAATTTGACGGAGGGAAAGGCCGAAAGGCGGACCGTGGCCCGTTTCTTCACCGATATATGTTATCAGTCGGCTTTTCACCTTTTAGCCCACCCGAAAAATACAATAGGTAAAAAAAAAAAAATTCAGATAATTGGATCTGTACAAAAAAATTTGTTTTGGGTTGTACCTTTTCTGATAAATATATATAGGACAATAATCAAAATTATTGCAGCAAAATGCATATATATCTCACTTATTCCATTTCCTTAACTAAAAACGATAAATTTAGCATTCGTTAGAATGACCATTAGCGGCTTAACACTCACTACTATCTTCTCTTTCCAACCATCAATACCAACAACAATAGTACTATGAAGCATGTACACTCAAAAAAGACTTTGTATTCATGTCGAGGACACTTATAAAAATAAAAAAAATAAAATTTAAATTAGACACTTTTTAGGCACTTAGTGACACTCTATAAATATAAATGGAAACTTCCACAATACTTAAGAGACACGTGAGTACAATTTTTTCTGTTAGAGTGAGGTGTCAATAATGATTTTAAAAAATAAAAATACTAAAATAAAAAAGGAATAAGCATAATAAAGAGAAATTAGGAAAACTACAACACTTTTTTTTTTGCATCTTATTGATTTTTTACTTTTTTTTATGTTGAACAAAACTTAAACGCTTTAAGTTTCAAGAAAAAACAAATGTATAGTGTCATGAATTTCCTTCAATCTCTCTGACAACAATTAGTTTGTTGTTTGAGTTTTAAATTTAACTCTCTTTTTTTCGATTGAAAAATTTAATTTTAACTTTAGTATGAAATCGACAATTATGATAGTTTATACAATTAAAGAAATTTGAGATCCTATTTATGCTTTTAACAATTATTTTTAGATTACAATTTAATGACAACATAACTTTTGGATTCTAATCTATACTCTTTTATGTATGCCTAGTACATTTTTACTTGTATAAGAATACATTTATCATAAAGTGATATTTTAACTTCTAAAATTATTTTATAATAAAAAAGTACAATTTATATTTAAAAAATATATAAAATCGACGTGTCCCTAGCAGTGTCGTGTCCTGAATTTTTAGAAATTACGGTGTCAAAGTATCGTGTTCGTGATCATTATCCGTATCTGTGCTTCATAACAATAATGGCACTACTCCTCCTCACCGTTGCATACCACGTTGTTCTTGACACTACGTGTCACGACCCTACTATTTCAAGGCCCATGCGGCGCCTAGATCCAACGTCTAGGCCAGCCTTACTCTGATCGCAACCCGAATTCCAACCTCGCCCCGTTCTACAATGCGCACTACTAGCTCTCATCTCGAATCTAACTAGAAGTGACCATCATAGCAAAGGCATCATGGCAGCACCCGTTCCCTAACACGGAAGGCTCGCTCGCACACCTCTATGCTCGCACTCGCATAGGAGAAGCTCACTTAAGCAAGCATACTCTCGTATCTTGCCCAGGGAAAGGTGGAGAGCTATCACATCCAAATAAGACTTCCTTTCGCATAACCGATAAGGGACAATCCCTCAACTCATTACGCCTTCAGCGCGCCTCAAGGTCTATGTTAAGTCTAAGCTTGAACACCAAGGCTTAGACCTTAACACTACGACTCCACAAACCTCTTTGCAATGGGAATCCAATGCCGTTTGCTTTTCTTTTATATTAAACGAAAATATATCTCTTTATATATTGTAAAGCTCAAACAAAGAGAAATATTTTGAAGTTTTTGGTGAAGTCACGTCATCAAATGAGTATCCTAAAATATTGCCGTTTGTCATCTTTTTAATTCTTCTAATTGGAGTCGCCACCATATTGTTTATAAGGTTTAGGAAAACCTATGGTCAAAAGAAAAATAAAAACTAAGGCACAAAAAAAATGGTCTAAACCTGAGAACTATGGTTCATGTTTAATTTATGGACTCAGGAAGGTGTCAGGTACCCGAGTCGCATCCTAAAACTTGGATATTCGGATGGAAGATGGACGAATGTTGATAGGGAGAAGGGAGCAACCAGCAGCGGAAGTAAATGGAGGAAGAGGAAGGTGTTTTGGTGATTAACAATAATGAACTACAAGTACCCAACAAACCCTCAAAGAGCTAGTCTTAGCAACCTTGTTCCTAAGTACTAATAGGATCTCTTTTACAAACCCAACCCTTTCACCTCTAGGATGAACAACTAGGATTTGGAGAAGATGATAGTTGGTTCTAGGAACCCTAAGAGAAACTAAGTTAACTAATTAGCTAATTGGTCCAAGATGAAGATTCAAATCAAAGACAAGGCAAAAAGTGTCTATCTTTTGGCCTTTATACTTAGGCTAGAAATACATGGGTAAA
>NBIL01010910.1:0-16943 GCA_002752925.1 Viola pubescens var. scabriuscula
TTCATTATATAGAGTAAGAAAATTGAATTTATTTAAAAAAGAAAAATAAAAAAGATGAGAGAGAAAGGAGAAGGAGAGGCATAGAGTTGGTTTGGGTTTAATTGAGTACCCAATGGGTACCCATACCCAAACACAATTAAACCCATTTATTTTAATTTAAATGGGTATATACCCATTTAAAATTTTAACTAACCCATTTATTACTCATACCCACTCTAATTAATTGGGTATGGTCACCCCTACTGTAAACTATAGTTTGACTGTTAATGTTAAGTTGGCAGGTTTCTATATCAATCACTACAGGCTGAGTTTTCCAATCAGGAATACTGTATTTTATTGGAAGTTCAACTCCAACTCCATGCAAATTGCAGGTATCTTCTTCATGGAAGCAAAATTGAACTTTTTTTTTCCGCTTATATTGTGCATCTGTCTCTTCGACTATTGAATGTGTAATACAAAATGGGATTTGCAATACATTGTTAGCGAAAAAATCAAAGAAAATCGCTGAAATTCGCACACGAGCACTGTCCATCGACGAATTTATGAAACCGTTTGCTATCTCGGACGGTGATCTGTCGACCGGTCAGTGATGAAATGGCCTCAAGAAAATTATGGCAATCCTTGCATATGGTGATGTTCTTGACAACCGTAATTGGTGCACCTTTGGTTGTATTCAGCAACCCAAATGCGACGGCCAACTTCTCGCTGTGGTAAACGGCAGAATAGAATGTCTTCTCCTCCTGCTTTTCTTTCTCTTCCCCCTCCTCTTCATCAATTAACTCCATATTTTGACGTACCTCGTATCCAAGACTCTTCGCTTCGTCGAGCATTTCATCCAACAATTTATACATTTCTGCATTCTGGGGATGAAACCAGTTACTGGTTTTGAATGAATATGCCTCCCCTTTAATGCTAATCCTACTCCTATCCTTTAATTTCCCAATCTTCTCTTGTTTCATTATTTTTCTAACCCTAGAAACATCTTTCCACCTCTCTGCTGTAATGTACATGTTCAACAACATCACATAAGTCTCACTATCTTTCGGTCTGAGATTGAGTAACCGGTTTGCTGCATAAAAACCCAGTTCCTCATTTCCATGATTTCTGCATCCTGCAATCAATAGCAACCATATAAACTCACTAGGCTCCATGTTCATTTTCTCGACAATGTTGAAAGCTTCATCCAGTCTACCCAGTCGCACGAACATGTCAATCAAGCATCCGTAGTGATCCATCACAGGCTTAATTTTGTAATCTTTCTGCATCAGGTCAAAGTATCCAAGTGCTTCTTCAACCATCCCACAGTGGCTGCAAGCTGCAAGAACACCTACGAAAGTAATCTGGTTCGGTCTGAATCCAGCCACTCTCATATCCTCGAAAAGCAACACTGCTTGCTGATACAGACCATGCTGTGCAAAACCCGTGATCATACTAGTCCAAGATATCAAAGTTCTGGTAGACATCTCTATAAAAGCTTTACTTGCGGTTTCAATAGTCCCACACTTATTGTACATATTCACAAGCGCAGTTCCGACTACTACATCAGACAAGAATCCGGACTTAATGGTCTGAGCATGTATCTGTTCCCCCTGTTCTAACGCCACCCACTTGCCGCATACAGTGAACATGCTTGACAAGGTGAACATATCAGCTTCCATGCCCGAACGCTGCAGCTTCACATACACCATGAATGCTTCAATCCCACTTCTGTGTGCCGAAAGATCATCCTTTGCCAGACCAATTGCTTGAGCATGGCCTGCAATGATTGCGTTCCATGTCACTAAGTTGACAGATTCCATTTTGTAAAACAAATTCTGTGCCTCTTCGATGTTTCCGCATTTGAGGTAGACATACATGATGGAATTCGTTATCCGTACGTTTGAGTCATAGCCAAGTTTAATGCACTGTGCATGAACCTGGACCCCCACACCCAAAGACATTGTCATTGAGCACAAGCTCAACACGCTGGTTAACGTGTACTCGTTAGGTCCAACACCCTCCTCGTGAAGCATCTCAACGAAGAATACCAGTCCCATTTCAGCTTTACCATTGTCACCACAAGCAGATATAACAGCAGTCCATGAAATCACATTCTTTTCCCTAATCTTCCTAAACGCCTTAATGGCAGATTCCAAATCACTAAACTTTGAGTAGAAGCTAGAAAGAGCATTTCCAATACTCGTATCATACTCAATCTCGTACTTAACAATCAAGCCATGAAACTGTTTTCCCAATCTGATAGACCCCAGAGAAGCACAAGCACTCAACGCAATTCCCAGCGTGATATTCGATGGAATAGACCCAGATTCTAACATCTGTTGGAACACATCAATTGCAACCTCTGATTGCGAATTTTGAATATAAGCCGTCATCAAGGTAGTCCAAGCAACAACATTTCTCTTAGGCAAGTTATCAAACACTTGTCTAGCACTCCTCACATCCCCACATTTCGCATAAACATTGACAAGAAAAGTCATCTCATAAACCACTTGATGGGTTCCTGTCTTGATCATGTGAGCATGGATAATTCGAGTTTCGGAGATCGAATTCTTCTTGTCTAAGCATTTCTTCAGCAGTGGAACATAATACGAGGTCTTAATCTTTGTGCTGTCCTGTATCAAAGAGATGACATCTTCCAACTCCAAATGCTTAATTGATTCTGAATTACTCCCATCCAATTCCAATTCCAATCGGGTGTTGTTTATCCGATTTGTTCTCCGAAATGCAATGCTCGTGCTCTACGAACAACAGAATACAAAAAGAACCAAATTCAATTCACAAGAACAAATTTTTAGGACATGAACAAATTCTACAAGTTTTCTAACACACTTAAAACAACAACAGAAAAAGAGTACAGAAGAGAAAAAGGTTTTGGGCAGGGCAGTACCTTTTCAGTAGGGAAGGAAGGAGATGGATGGGTTTTGAATTCAGGTTCGAGCTTGAGGGTAGTGCTGAGAGTAACTGAAGGTAATGAAGAAGCCATGGAATGTAAGAGGATGTGTTAGAGAGTATACTGGCCTCTCTTCCTGTATCCTTGGACTGGATAGAAGAAGAAATACATATGGAGAGGGAAGTATATATATATTTACGGATAGATTCTTCACCTCTTCTTTTCATTTCTACTTGTAACTTTGTAATTTGCCGCTGTTACTCGAGTTTAACAATCTGAGGTCAGGTCAGTACAAAGGGACGCGTCTTACGAAAATTTGCATCCATAAAACGTATTATACGCTAAAAACTGTGTGCTCCCTTTGACGTCCTTTTGGGAAAGACGAAAAGAAAACATACTTGGCTCGCGTCTTTTTTGAAAAAATACCAATAAGACGTATAATTGAAACACGGCCTTTTCAAAAGGATGTATTTTTTGTTCGCGTCCTTTTGAAAAATACAAATATGACGTATGACCGATATACATTTTTTCAAGATGATGTTTTTTTTGCGTCCTATTGAGAGGAAAATGACAACGTATTTGGTCCGTGTCTTTTTGAAGGAAATCATAGAACGTATTTCTTCATTCGCGTGTTTTTGGAGAAGATCAAAATAACATACTCTTGGTTCGCGTCTTTTTAAAGAAGACACGTCCGTTTGAACATTTTCGGAAACAGAACGTATGAAGTATAAATAAAGTAAACTGCTTGTTTGTCAAATACGGCGTGAGCATATCTCATGTTTGCACGTATGGGTCGGTTGTGGGTTCGCGGCAAAAACAACTAGTACCCCAGTGAGACTTTTTTGCCAACTATTTGGTGCATCGATTGCGATTTTGAATCTTGCTTAGACTGAGGAGGAGTTGTAATGGTTTTGCAGGTGATAGATGGCCATGGATACTGAAGATGAAACGTGATTACATGGTGAGCATAAAACAAAGGCCACCTAGAAAAAGAAAATTGCAAGTTTTAACAGTTTTTTAATTTTATTTTTTCGATCTCTCCGGGCATCATTTCTACCCTTCCGGAAGGAGACTACCCCATTCAAGCAATGCAATGCTAAAGGTAAATTTGAACCCAAAGACTTGAAATTTGAAACATTTCTACAACTCATTGGATCAGACACTGATTTTTCTTTCCAAAGCATGGGCCAAAAGCGGAGCATCTTTCGAGCAAACATACAAAACTTTATCTAATTTGATAACGTGGAGAAATTGAAATAACTTTGTTACAACAACAATAGTTTATACTTGTTCCCGCCACAATTGGTAAGTAGAGCTCCAGTAAATCTCTCATTTTATTATGTATTCCGATAGCGACATCGGACAAAAATCAGAAACTCTTGGAAATCTGTAATCCTGAAGCGATGATCTGCCCTTAATACTGAAACGTATCGCTGTTTTCCACTCCACCCATGCGGCATGGAAACATGGCCGAATATGGCAATCAATGTCTGCGGAAGAAAAACAAAACAGAGATGCGGTTCAACCAGAACGTGACCGCATATATATTGGATGACACGACGAGATATGACAATCATATGAGATTTTACCATCAGAGCCGCCTCAGTTTTTGTATTTCATCGTTTCCTTCTCAAAACCAACTGTTGGGAATTGCTTTGCATAGTCCTCAACATTCTGACGGAGAGTTGCAATCTCAGATTGAATGCTTTCATCCGATTTCATCGTTGCAACAAAATCCTTTAACTTGGTTCCTGAATTTTCAGCAATACAGAGTTTCCATCAGCATACGAAATTTTACCCACAGACATTGTACCATATGAAACTACTAATGCATAACTGCGAACAAATGGCAAAGCAAAGGACCTTTACTGTCTGCCTTGATCTTCAATGCCAACTTTACAGCTGCATCAAAGACCTCAGCTACTTTTACGAAATCATCCTCAGCAAAACCCCGAGAAGTGAGAGCAGGCGTTCCTGAAGCACAAGGGAACTTTTTTTTTAAGAAAAAAGAAGAAACAAAGATCTACTAAGAGGTTAAGTACTCACCAACAGCAAGTAGGAGCAAGGATAAGCAAAGAGGGAAGCCTTACCCATACGAATGCCACCAGGGACCATGGCTGATACATCCCCAGGAACAGTGTTTTTATTAGCAGCTATATGAACTGATTCCAAAACCTTCTCAACTCTAGATCCATCAATACCCTGTTAACAAAACTTTCATAAGTGCTAATTCCGAAGTCAACTATAATATAGCTATAGGCAGTCCTCATAGATTTTCTTGGTTTGTTTAAATTTGCAGCTTCATTGTTAAAATGTAACTCTAGTTAGGGAGCAAGATGAGGAGTGCTTAGTTCCACCGATTATCATTTTGCACATGAT
Source organism: Viola pubescens var. scabriuscula (assembly GCA_002752925.1). Lineage (NCBI taxonomy): Eukaryota > Viridiplantae > Streptophyta > Magnoliopsida > Malpighiales > Violaceae > Viola > Viola pubescens. The sequence goes on from NBIL01010910.1 coordinate 5,270, forward strand.
CCAACAGAAAACTTCATGGAAGACTGTTTCTATGCCAATCTTAATGTGCTCCATTTACCATAACAAGAAGATTAGTAAATCTCAAATGAAGCAGAGAAAATTCTCTTGATTATCCCGCATGGGAAAACATTGACATCATACTATCATAATATTAACACAAATTTTTGGTTTCAACATCAAGCCCCTTGGTAAGGTAAGTCAAACAGGAAAAATAAACTTGTATCCTTGTACCTTGTTTCTTAAATTCACCAAGACCAAATGGTTCTCCGTACCACCCGATACCAGTTCATAGCCCAACTCTAGCAAGCTCTGCAAATACAAAGGACTTAAGTACTGCAATTCCTCAGATAATGAGATATGACAACTACTTATTCGAAAATAAGCATATATATATACATATGGGAAACTTGCACACTACAATGTTGGCACACACCCATTCAGGATACCTGAGCAAACGTAGAACAATTTCTGAGAACTTGCTCTTGATAGGCCTTGTATTCGGGAGTTTTGACCTGAAACCACCAATGCTCAGAGGTCTATTGAACATAAGCTTTTCTAGATCTAATAACGTGTAGGATAGAAAATTTTGCTTCATTGCAAAAAGTGATTAAGTGGGAGATAAAGGGTAGAAACCTGCTTTAATGCAACCGCTAAACCAGATATTGTGTGATTATGTGGACCACCCTGTAGTCCAGGGAAGACGGCCTGGTTAATTTTGTCCCCGTAGTCATACATCACCTGTACAATGACAGTTTACCATTAAACATCTTATTAAAGGAGTTTCAATTCCTGTATGTATTGTACACTAGAAAACATCTATCAATAACTTGAGAAAAAAAAAATGTAGGATGCAGAGCAATAAGCAAGGTGGGTAATGAACCTATGCCAACAGATAGTTGACAAAGACTCTGGTTTTTCCCATTTCACATATGATTTCCCTTTTAATTTAAAACAGAACTTACTTCTTGCCCTTGTTTGTTAAGTTCTTTCACCCCCTTCCTGTAAAAGATCATAGCTCCACGTGGACCTCGGAGTGACTTATGTGTCGTTGTTGTCACAACATCCGCATATTCGAAAGGAGATGGGATGACACCAGCTGCAACCAACCCACTAATGTGTGCCATATCAGCCAACAGAACTGCCTTTTGCTTGTCACAGACCTGTGAATTCATCCCAGATAAAAATATGATCTTAATTTCTAGAATGACTCTATGGCAGTCATGACACTTCATGCTAAGGAAATTTACCTTACGGATACGTGCATAGTCATAAAGACGTGCATAAGCACTTGCACCAGCAACAATAAGTTTTGGCCTAAACAGTGTGGCACTTTTCTCCAACTGCAAGCAATTAAAGATTAAGACAGGCATTTATAAAAGGAATTGTTATTATATTTTTCAAGAAAAAATTCAGAAGACCTAGAAGAACACTACAAGCTCCCGACTAATAGATATTAGACCGAGCCCAAAATATTTTGGGGTCAATTATTTCAATATTAATTAACGTGCATACAAATATTGGTCATCACTCATCAGTATTTGTGTTTCTATGGGTCACAAGCCAATAAGTGCTTTAGTAAGCATACAAATATGTGTGTTTGTCGATGTTAAGGTAGGGTCCTGTGGTGTAGCCACCAAAATTAGAAAGAGGGCTCCTGTGGCAGTGAAAAAAGTCTGATGTGGTTTTTGACGTTCTTTTTTAAAGCTAACACCCAACAAAAGAAAAAACAAGCCAGTCCTGACATGAACAACTTTCCAAGTACTGCGCAGCCATTCTGAATGCTTAATATAGAAAAAGCTCTAATAGACATTGTGATGAAGGTTAGTGCTCCAGGAAGGCTAAAGCTTTCTTGAAACATTGCTACACATAGTGTCTGAAATTCTAGTTCATAAGATTTCATCATTAACAATTTTAGTAAGCAAATGTGGTTTAACTGTTGAATTGACTCGAAAATAACTGTAATGAAGTTTCGACGTCTTAAGCAAGATATCATTTGCCTAATTGTTGCCAAAAGCATTCCAGAGAGTTGATTTCAAAACTAATTGACATTAACAAAGGTGGTATATCAGGGCACCTGATCATAGTCAATATAGCCTGTACTCTCATCCAGTCTGTATGGCATTGTCTCAAAAAATATGGACACAGCAGATATCTTCTTTGTGTCAGTCTGCACAATGGCCAAAAAAATAATGAATGCATGCATCAGCCAGATCTACATGCTCAAGTTAGAAACATTTTATACCAAAACAAAAAAATTATAAGAGCAGTCCAATTACATGCAATCTTTCTGGGAAAACATTTTCAGAGAAGAAAAAGATAGCAAAACAGAATCTAAAGAGAGAGAGAGAGAGAGAGAGAGAGAGAGAGAGAGAGAGCGAGAGAAACCACTTCGAGAGTAGAAAATGTTTGCGCTACTCAATTAGAAAAAGGCACAGATAAGTTATGAGCACCTGATAACCATGTGAAAGATGACCGCCATGTGGTAGATCAAGTGCCATAATCCGCTCATGAGGCTTCAGCAAAGCAGTGTAAACTTGAAAGTTAGCTGGGGATCCAGATAGTGACTGCACGTTGACTGCAGTAAATAAGGTATATATATTGTCTTTAATAAGCTTGCATTCAATGTCACAAACATTCAACCAACGATACCAAAATCCCTTTCTGGCAGGGGAAATGCAGGGATACAGGCAACTGTATATGGCATCAGATGCCATTACTTACCTCCCCATTTTTCAGGATCCAACTGAAAAGCTTCTAATGCACGCTTTTGGCAAAGTGTCTCAGCCATATCAATGTACCTAATTGAGTTTATTATATGAAAAATGACCGATCAGTAAAAAGGCACAGATTCTTCCTTTTTATCTAACCAGAGACAGATAATAAATCAGAAGAACAACATGCAGGAAATGAATGAAATTATTGCTATATGGACCAAGAGCTCTCCTGTTAGAAATAAATAAGCCTTTCATTCATGATAAATTGACATAATTCTAGCAGCAGAAACTAACAACATACTCGTTGCCTCCATAATATCTAGCTCCCGGATATCCTTCACTGTACTTATTGGTCATAACAGAACCAACCGCTTGCATCACTGACAATGATGTGAAGTTCTCAGACGGTATAAGCTCAAATCCCTAATCAGGAAGTCAGGAGTGCATTATTAACAAAACGGAGAGACGGAACAAACACTTGACAACCATATCATACATATATATCAATACCTTCCATTGCCTTGCTTTCTCGAGCTCGATGATGTCAGCAATTTCAGGATCGATTTCTTCCAGAGGAGCATTCAGTTGATTTATCCACTGAAACAGGAACAAACAGAACACACAATATTGGAATATTTCTCATTCATCTAAGAATGCGCAAAACGAGATCTGGTAAAGCTGCGAGATGAACAGTAGCGATCTTAAAAAAGAGAAACGAAGCGATTAATTAATAAGAAACCGTACCGCTGCGCGAGCTTTGTCTTTGTCAGGTACTGCGGGATTTGGCAACGAAGACTGAGAGAAATTAGAATAAAATAAGGATTATTAGTTATGGCGCGAAAATCATACAGGGAAGAAAGGAAAGGAACGAGGGGAGGGAGGGAGGAAAAGGAGAGACGGTGTAGCGGAGGGAAGCGGCCGAGAATGCTGGTCTGCGGAGGGAGGAGGAGAGTCGGCGGATAGCCATTGCCATGGTTGGTGCGGTGGTTTGGTGTGACAGTGAGTGGGGGTTGGTCAGTGATGCTCAAGTAATTGTTTGATTGTTTGCTTTTAAAAGATTTGGTTTTTCTTAATTATATTGGGAACATGCGGGTCTGTGTGCTGTGCGGTTACTTTCAAACCTTGTGGTTGGCGACGACGACATTAGAGTTTGGAATTGGACATTTTGTTAGTGCGAGTGACGTGTAGTTCAAAAGGGCGGTTAGATGCTTGAAGTGGATCTATGCGTGTGACGTCATGTGTGTAAACGTCGTCGTGTCAGGGTGAATAAATAAATAAATTTCTTTAATTGCGGCGGAAATCACCGTGCGAGTTACGAATTACGGCCTGAGTAATTTGGTTAGGAAGTTAGGGAGCAATCTTGAACTGGCAATAAAAGTAAAGCACTGTAGTCGATCTCAATCCATTAAAATATGGAGCCTTACGTGGAGGATCCGATTATGTGACATCGACACAAATTTGGAGCCGGCGAAAGTGCAAAACCGCAAATGCTGAAATACCCGACGCTAATGCCGGCTAAACAAATTTTGCTTTCGTTTCTTTAATTAACAAATCATTTTTCTCACTGAAAACAGCATAAACCAATAATAAAATTCCCTAATAAGTCCACATTTTTTCTTCCATCATAAAATTAATTTTATTTAAACATTATCGAGTTTAAACACTTAAATTAAAACGAACAATTCAATTGTCACTTGATCACAAGCTAATTTTAAGTTTAATATGGTATCAAATAAATTTTAAAAAAAATACACAAGAAAGTATATTTATACTTTTACCTATTACAGTAAGGATACATCAACTTGTCCATTATGTTTCCATTCACTAGAGACATACATTTCAAACTCAAGCTTATAATTAAATAAAACAAATACAAACATTAAACTACTACTAGTAAATGCAAGCTAATAATTAAATAAAATATACATTCAATTCTCTATAGCTAATACCAACAACAAGGCAACAATGAACAAACAAACCGTAAATCAAAGGAAGTAAAAAAGGAAGAATAGTAGTAAATGACAGCGTAATTTATTAATTATATCTTATCTTTTAGTATAGATTCGCGTTCATTCCATATTTATACCCTCCGGAATAAAATAAATGACGTTTTAAGATAATAAAAATTCGTAGAATAATGATCTTTAATCTTATTTTATACCATATTGTTTTATTTTTATTTTTAATTTTCACTTAAATTATCACATCATTATCAAATTGGGTTGATGCATAATTTTTTTTTTTTTTATCATTTGCACAAAATATATACTTCGAAAAAAAATAAAATAATAAATATTATAAATACTAAAAATTCATAAGAAAGAGTCATTTGACGGAAGGAGTAATAATTAATAAGTCACAGACTGCTAAATTGGAATCTGCAGCAGCTCAGCTATTTATATCCGTTGCTCCAAATTTACAGGCAGTGAAGCAATAATAATCTCATTAAAAAAGTAAGAAACCCAAACTCACTCCACACCTTCTTCCGCCATGGGAACCGTAGAGATAGAGACCCCACCTAGCAAAAACGACGACGACCTCGCCGACGACGAGGTTTCCCCTATAGAGCAAGTCCGTTTAACGGTCGGCACGACAGACGACCCGTCGCTCCCGGTATGGACATTCAGGATGTGGTTCCTGGGCGTAATTTCTTGCTGCCTCCTCTCATTCTTGAACCAATTCTTTGCTTACCGGACCGAGCCTCTCGTCATCACCCAGATCACCGTACAGGTGGCAACTCTCCCCATCGGACGGTTCATGGCATCTGTTCTTCCAAAGACCCCGTTCAGGATTCTTGGATTTGGACCCAGACTATTCTCTCTTAATCCAGGCCCATTTAACATCAAAGAGCACGTCCTGATTTCCATTTTTGCTAATGCTGGAAGCGCTTTTGGCAATGGTTCAGCTTATGCTGTTGGTATTGTTAATATTATAATAGCTTTTTATCAGCGACACATCTCCTTCTTCTCTGCCTGGATTCTTATCATTACCACTCAGGTCCGTCGTTTTCCAGTTTTTTATTTTTTCCAAGTATCTTCTTATGTTTCTTACGATTAAGAGATTAATCCTCCTCCAGTTTTATCGGGTTAAACAAAATGGCTTATTTTAATTTTTCAATATACAAAGTTAAACAGAATTTCGCTTAATTAAGGCCAATTTAGTCAACATGATTGTAATTTCTGCTATATTTTTTTTTATAATTTTGACCATTATTTATATGTGTTAATGTGAAAATTAATTTTGTGGATGTAGGTTTTGGGTTATGGTTGGGCTGGGCTATTGAGGAAATACGTGGTGGAGCCGGCACACATGTGGTGGCCCAGCACCCTAGTTCAGATTTCCCTCTTCAGGTAAAATTTCTTCCTTCTGTTTTTGCAATTTCTGTATATTAATTTATTTATCGGTGTTTTATACGGTGAGTTAACAACATTTTAAATTAAATAACCATTAGATATATTTAATAGTATAATTTAAATAGCAACATTATAGGCATGTCACAGGCATGCCACTGTATTGCTTAATTACCTTGTCCATTAAAGCTAACTATGGATTTTTTCCATTTCACAATCATGTGTAATTGTGGTAATTGTTTGGTACCTGTCAATTTCATCAATTTTGTTTTCTCTCATGCTTTTTTTTTAATATTGTATTATTTGTTGATATAAATAGTTCGACACTCTCTTTCGTAAGAATTCACAAATTCGATATTTAATTACATGCCGGGAATAATATATCCCTTAAAGCTAAAAAGTAATGGAATTAATTAATGAAAATATATATGTTGTGGACTTGTAGTTTATCAACTCTGTCTCGGGTTTCTCTATCTTCATACTTTTGTTCTTTCCAATCCATCTATTTGTTTCAATTAAAAAATAATTTACCAGTAGTTTGATATGCTTTTGTTTTGTTCGTGTTTCGTTCTGAAAAGACCGAGTAATTTTTTGGTTAGTTTTGAAGTAGATTCATTATCCAACCAAAATTGAGAAGAAAATTTTCAAAAATACTATAAATTTAATCTTTTTTCGTATCAATTTATTACTTTTGAAAATAAAGACTATCTCTACTACTAATTAAATCAAATAATAAATTAATAAAACTCTGATTCCATGACGTACGTACCTATAATTCTGCAACTTGTACAAAAGTGGAGAAAGAAACAAAATCTATAATTGAGAATCCAGAACTCAGAATTCAGAAACGCACCATCCCAAAATGACGTTACTTTGATTAATCCTGGACCAGTTCTTATAGATCTCATCGAACCTCAGCTCATGATCCACTTGTTGTTGTCATATGTATATTTGTCTGTTCTCATCTCTCCTTGGAAACCTAAACATAACTCCCTTATCACCATCCAATACCTGATTAAGGACTATAGGTTCCCATTTCTTAAGAAAAAATATATAATAATCCAGGTTTTCCATCTAGTCACGTAGCGTTGTCCAAACGAGGAAAAATTAAGGTTATTATTTGCAGGATTGAACCATAATCTATAATTAATGATGCATTCTTCAATGGATTTTGCAGGACATTGCATGAAAAAGAAGACGGAGACGAGCACCGAACCACCCGAGTGAAGTTCTTCGTCATCGCAATGTCATGTAGCTTCGTCTGGTACTTGTTTCCTGGCTACATTTTCCAAACATTGCAATGCATTGCTTGGGTATGCTACATTTTTCCCAAGTCGGTCACTGCGCAGCAAATTGGGTCTGGCATGAGAGGACTAGGCATAGGAGCCCTTACATTGGACTGGTCAACAGTTGCTTCCTATCTCTACAGTCCTCTGCTCACTCCCTTTTTTGCCATTGTCAATGTCTTCTTTGGTTATCTCCTCATCTTGTATGTTGTCACCCCAATCTCATATTGGGGCCTAAACGTTTATGGTGCCAAGAGATTCCCCATATTTTCGTCGCATCTATTCAACGCGCAAGGCCAGCCGTACAATTTCACAACCATTGTCGATTCGAAGTTTGAATTGGATTTGGAAGCTTACGAGAAGCAGGGGAGGGTCCATTTGAGCACTTTCTTTGCTCTCAGTTATGGGTTCGGATTCGCCACCATTGCAGCTACCATTAGTCATGTAACCTTGTTCTATGGAAGGTAATGTCTCTTATTAGACGAAATTTATCAATTTTGGTTAGTGTGTGTTGTATAATACAGTTCCTGTTTTCTGTTACAGGGAAATTTATGGTCGATACCGAGCATCGACAAAGGGTAAAGAGGACATCCACACTAGACTGATGAAAAACTACCAGGATATACCTGCTTGGTGGTTTTATGTGCTTCTTGCAATAACAATACTGGTCTCACTTTGTCTTTGCATTTTCTTGAAGAAAGAAGTGCAAATGCCATGGTGGGCACTTATATTTGCAGCTGGTCTTGCCTTCATGTTTACTCTTCCTATCAGCATCATTACTGCCACTACAAATCAGGTAATTATTCATTTAATCATGAAAAATTAATTGATCTCAGGTAATTGATGGATCGTCTCTTTTTTCAACAGACACCAGGATTGAATATCATCACTGAGTATATAATGGGGCTCATTTATGTCGGAAGGCCGATAGCAAATGTCTGCTTCAAGACCTATGGTTACATGAGCATGGCTCAAGCAATTTCCTTCCTCAGTGATTTCAAGCTAGGCCATTACATGAAGATCCCACCTAGGTCCATGTTTCTTGTTCAGGTATATATCTGCTGATCACTTATTAGCGACCTTGTTTTTTCGCTATGATTGATTGAGTGATCGATCGATTCAACTGATGATAATTCGAACATGAAATTGGACAATTCAGCTTATTGGAACCATCATATCCGGGACAATTAACCTCAGTGTGGCTTGGTGGCTACTACATTCTATCAAAAACATATGCCAAGATGACCTACTCCCAGCAAACAGTCCATGGACATGTCCTAGCGACCGAGTTTTCTTCGATGCATCAGTGATCTGGGGTTTGGTAGGACCTCGGCGCATTTTCGGGTCATTCGGAGAATACTCGCAACTCAACTGGTTCTTCCTGGGTGGACTAATAGGTCCAGTTTTAGTCTGGTTGCTGCACAGATCATTCCCTAGCCAATCCTGGATACCGTTAATTAACCTGCCGGTTCTTTTAGGGGCAACAGCTGCAATGCCACCAGCAACAGCTATAAACTACAACTCATGGTTGTTGGTTGGAACAATCTTCAACTTTTTCATCTTCAGGTATAGGAAGAAATGGTGGCAGAGATACAATTATGTCCTGTCCGCCGCGTTGGATGCAGGAGTTGCGTTCATGGCGGTTCTGATCTATGTATCGGTAGGAATCGAGAACAAGAATTTGAAATGGTGGGGTTCTGATCCTGATGTTTTTCCTGAACATTGTCCTCTAGCAACCTGCCCTACTGCAAAGGGTATTGTAGTTCCAGGATGTCCTAGGTTTTAATTATTCCTGACGATCATGTAATTCGTTGTTCAAGTTTGTTTCTTTTAAGTTTCTGAAAATGCCATGAAGGATTGCAAAAATCAAGAATATTATAGTGTTATGTTCTTATTTAGGCCTTGAAGTTGAAAATCCAATTTATAAATACAAATGTCTGTAAGGTCATATTTGCCCTTCCATTATCCAAGATTCTTTTTATATAGGAATGACGATAATATGAATATCCACGATATTCACCTAAATTATATTCATACCATCTATTTTTTTAATATATCCATATCCGTACCATTACTACCGATTTTTACGTTAGGTCAAACCATATCCATATCACTAACTATCCATACTTAATAGATATCCGTGAAACCAATCCGTCTTCATGGGTTCGTAAATCTGAAAGTACTCCATCATGAACAAAAAAAGATTTAGTTCTAAAAGTACATGAAGAACTTAAAAAATAAACACTACAAAAAAAATGGTGATCACCGACACACGTATTCCGACGGACAATTTTTGTCGAAAATCTTCGCCCGAATTTCGACGGCTTAGCCATCGAAATATAAATTTTTTTCCCATAAATATTCTCCAGTGTTATCGACAGAAATGGCTATGTTATCGACGACCATTTTCGTCGATAACACATTTCGACGGACAGGTCGTCGAAAAGATTGGGCACTAATGAAAAAATATTGGTGCCCCAACTTAGCGTGAAACCTTTTCAACTGAAAAGGCCATCGAAAGAGTTTCGACTACTCAAAGCGTAGAAAACGTGTGATATTTTCGACCGAAATGGTCGTCGATAATAAGTTTCGACAACCAGTCCATCGAAAAGATTGGGCGCCAATGAAAAAATGTTGGTGCCCCAACTTAGCGCGAAACTTTTTCGACCGCCTAAAGCGTCGAAAAAAGGGATATATTTTTGATGGCTTAGTTCGTCGAAAATGAAATATTTTCTCTTGTGTCGACAGACAGAGGCGTCAAAAAAGGGGAATGTCCGTCGAAAAATGATCCTATCGTTTAGGGCTTAGGGTTTAGGATTTAGGCTTAGGGTTTACAATTTAGGGCTTAGGGTCTGGAGCATTGTCGGTCGAAATCGATGGAAAGTTTACTGAATTCTTTTTACTAAAATGTAAAAATTTTAATCTCTTGGATGTGTGGATGTATAGAAAAAATGTATAAAATATAAAATGGATTTTCATTGTTTCCGACGGACTTGGCCGTCGCTAGTGAGGCATTTTCTGTCGGAAATTTAATTTCCATTTTTTTTTAATAATAGTTGTGATTGAGTGCTTATTTTGTACATTTTCATCATCTATTTTGACCCTATTTGAGATGATACTGCTAATTCGGGCGTATTTTCTTATTTTTTGCAGAAACCAGTTAGAAGAACCAAAGAAGAGGGAAAGGAACAGAAAAGCCCAGAAAATAGAGCAAAAAGGAATTAGTGGTGATCAAGAGCTGAAACAGCAGAAGCAGGTCTCTTCCCTAGGCCTAGGAGAGAACACATTGCACTAGACCTAAGAAGTTGTCAGCAGAATCAGTGGGCCAGCGGAACCAATGGCTGGGAGTGGGCTTAGGACGCGAATTGAAAGAGAAGCACGCGAAAGATATTTTCAAAGTCCTGATAGACTCTATCACTTGTCAGTTGCAAAATCCCAGAGGATAAAATACAATTTCAAGTTTCAAATTTAGGATTTTATCTTTATCTTTAGAGATAATCAAGAAAAATAATACTACTTAATCCTTCATTGTTTTATCAATGAGAAGAACCTTTTCATTCCAGAATAATTAATTAATTTTTGAAATTCCTTTTCTTTCCTCTTGCTCACCTCGTCATCTTCTTTGAAACGAGGAGATTTTTATTTATGCAATTGAACTTTCTGTTTTATTTGATTATGTCGGTTTCTAGCTAAGTAATTCATTCTTGGTAAAAACTTTAATGTTCATGATTCCATTATTGTGAGATCTAAACGTTTTTAATAAAATATGTGTTTTGTATTTCTTCTCTTTCTGATTTCTTGTCAATTTATTCTTTTTTTATTTAAGAGTGATCAACTTAGGTTTTAAACATGACTAATTACAACTTTTCCTAATAACTTTGAGTCTACCTTGTTAGAAGGAATCAGTAGGCAACTAGCTTGTGGCCAGCCAGAACTCAGTTAGAGAAAGTGAAGAATTAGGTTTATAGGGACGAGTGGACCGATCCCTAGGTCTAGGGATAGTCTCTCCATATTTTTATCAATCAACTAGTTAAATCCTATAAGTGAACATTATGATTGCTAGACGATTAGGCTTCTTAATAGATAGATTTCTTTAAGAAACTTGATTAGAAGGAGAGTAGAAAGTCAAAGTGAACCTGATTTCTATAGCTACCCAATGAAACTCAGTTTTAAACATCTTTGCATCAATGATGAATATCTGTGAATCATGACCTTGAACATGTCTTTACTGGGAATTCTTTACCATCTTATTTCATTATTTGCCATTTGTCAACTGTTTACTTGCAGTTTCTTTTATCATTCTTAGTGTTTTCAAAACCCTCCT